>JAQSVH010000005.1:8004112-8019616 GCA_029448705.1 Adansonia digitata | reverse complement strand
CAAGTAATCAAACTTAAGTGAACATTGTCATGATTTTAGTGGCTTGATCCTTTGATGTTACAATTTAGTTCCTTGATCAGAGGGATTTTGCAGCGATCAAGGGCTAATGGCGTTGGCCTTCTTCCCTTATAATTTAGTAAGTTAGATCAAGTTTACCTTATGTAATAACTATTAAAAGTAACATTAAATTTAAATTTTAAATTTTAATATTTGTATCGTCTTTCATTAATTTTATATTGCAATCTATTTTATTAAAAATAAAAATTCCAAATTTTAACACGAACAATGCGATTGGAGGAAGCTATCTTCCTTTTATACAAGCCAAAGATCAGATATACCCCTAATAAAAATATGAAGAAAGTTATACGGATAGCAAGGTAATTTTCCATTTCTTTCCTTGAGAAACTACAAATATATTATTTACATTTTGTTCATATTTTTAGGGAAGCTAAATAGCTTACTCATCAGCAAAGCTGGACGAACAGAGCAGGCTATTTTTATGCTTGGTGGTGGACTGGTGGTTATTGTTCTTTCTTTTCATTTTAATGATGTGCTTAATTTGTTTGTTACGACTGTTCGAATTTGAAGTTTGATTTAATTAATTTATATAATTATTTTTAAAAAATAATATTAAATGAATTAAAAATTTTAATTTTAATTTTTATAATTTCTTCTTCTATTCTATATGATCTCTGTTAC
This sequence comes from Adansonia digitata, assembly GCA_029448705.1. Lineage (NCBI taxonomy): Eukaryota > Viridiplantae > Streptophyta > Magnoliopsida > Malvales > Malvaceae > Adansonia > Adansonia digitata. Next base: position 8,018,917 of record JAQSVH010000005.1, on the reverse strand, counting down.
TAAAACATGAAAAATTGGATTTGATAGTACTTCACCTTATCAGTAATGACAAATTTATCAATATTGTGAGAGAATCTGAGCTTAAAATCTCCCAGAAATTAAAAGAGATTAAATCTCATTTATAATTGTAACACAGTGATTGGTGCTCATCTCGTTTCGCTTTTTGAGTACTTGGCCACAGGAATTACTCCGTATGAATTTGCCATTGCCAAATGGTATCAAATTTGATCATAGTAAGTCCAACAAAAATCTGATGATGACAATGTAATATGTACTGTTTTCGTAGCGGTAATCGGGTCTGTATCAAATATACAAGAATAATCATTAAAATTTGATACACAATTTAAATTTATAGTTTGGAGAATTATTTTATGTACTGACGGTGAAAAAAATTTCACAAACATAATTCATAAATAATATATATTTTATTTATTTATTATTTATTTATTATTTTTTTAAATATATTTTACTGAATAGATGTTTTTTGTAAATTTTATCGTTGTACAAAATAATTATTCTTAAAATTTTATGTAATAATTAATTAAAACTAAAAAAAAAACTTAAACATTTAATTCATCTTCAATCATGGGATTCAACACCTAAAACCTTACATGAAGCAGATGTGGGCTTTGGATCAGGTATCTAACCAAATTTTGGGGAAAATTACTCGCACAAATTGGGTGTCTAGCAAACGGATTTTAATCGTGAGGGTTTTAAAAGAATAAAAAAAAAATAAAAATTGATTTGGGATTTATGGTTAGCATGTGAAAGATACCCAAGAGTCCATTTTAAAATCGTATCAATTAATCATACGTTATCTTTTATTTTTATACAAAAACTATTTTAATTTTTTTCAATTATACAAAAGAAATAGAAATTTCTGCTACAATTTTGTACAGTCTTAAATGCAATATCAATGGTTAACTATAGAATTTCTCCTATACTCCGAAAGAATTCCTCATTGTATTCTTTACAGTGCTATCATTAGTATTTATCCCCTTTATTTTATCTCTAACATTATTAACAATAAGAGTATATACTTCCTGTTCATTTCTGCTTTTTCCTCCATGGAATCTCCTATTTCACTCATGCCATATATGGTAAATGCCTACGTTCTAGGCTAGCTGCAAAATGGTAAGCGGCAGTGCCTTTACTTTGAATTGCCTAACAGCCAATTGAGTTCATCCGGCCGAGGACTAATAGTTCTAGTAATAACGCAAGCAACCAGTACTTTCCCCCGTACCTGTTTGGAGTATTCACAACTGGAAAATAGATGGTCTCTAGATTCTTCCTCCCCCATGCAAAGAGAGAGGAAGAGGCCGTTCACCTCCTACGTGTAAGCAGGTTGGCTTGACACATCTGTGTTTCGCTGATGGCCTCCTAATCTTCACCAAAGGGAAGCAAGAGGCTGTTGAAGGAATCATTAAACTTCTCCGAACTTCATTTCTAGTTTTAAGGGCTTCAACTCAACTCTGCAAAAAGTGAGCTGTATAGCTCAGGAATCCCTGAAGATGAGCTGCAAGCGATTGCCACAAATACAGGCTTTAAGTCATGTTCCTTGCCTGTTAGGTACCTTGGATTACCATTGGTGACAAGAAAGTTTAGTGATAGGGACTACCAACCACTAATTGAAAGGATTACACTGAGGATTAAAGGACGGGCAGAAAGGCATTTGTCGTATGCAGGAAGACTCTAGCACTTAGAATTTTTTGTGTGAAAGTTTTTTCTTTTTTTTTTTCCTTCTTCTTGCTAGGGCAATAAGAAGGTCACTTCACTTTGTGGAGCATTTCTTTGGAAAGGAGGTCGCCAGAGTCAACAGGCAAACCATACGTCAACCTAAGTCTAAAGGTGGTTTGGGATTGAAAGACTTGTTTTCTTGGAATGCAGCATGTGGGCCGAGCAGTCCATGGATGATATTAACCCAAGCAGGCTCAACGTGGGTAGAATGGATTGAAAAATGTGTTTTGAGAGGTACTACTATCATGCAACTAGTCCGAGTCCAGAGATACAGCTGGAACTTGAGGGAAGTTGCCGAAAATGAGAGACATCACCCATAATTCTTTTGAACGGAGAGGAGTAAGGTGGGCATGGAGACTACAGAATATAAAACGGCTTAGGACTAGAATGAATTGAGGCAGAAACAGGAAAAGGTAGTTTGGCACAGACTGGTATGGTGTCATCTACTTATCCCTAGATACTCTTTTATTTCTTGGTTAGCTATGCTAGATAGTTTGCCCACTAAAAAGCAATTGCGTGCTTGGTTGAGCATTACCGCTACTGAAATTATTTTAAACTTCAATATCTAAGAAGTAATTCGCTCTTTTAGTTCTCTCCCTTCTTGATTTCGGACCTTTGGATCAAATGATCCAAGGGCTGTCTTTTGTCCCCTCAAATGCCCACATTTTTTTTTTCAAAAAATAGAATCAAAACAAACAAACCTATAATTCAAAATCACACATAAAAAGAGAAAAGAAAAAGGAGTCAAATCTTGGATTGGTTTAGTTCACATGTTATACATGCATTTGCCTTATGTAACAGTTTAGAAGAGTTGGGGCTTCTCTAATTTTCATTCTGAAACGTTATGTTGCAACTACAAGTTACCTGCTGCATCTCATAAACCGTTATATTGACTTCAAATTCTAATCTTCTTTATATATATATATATATATATTTCTTTTTTCATTTTTTTGTCTTTGCATTCGTTCCTTCCCAATAAGAGTTGATCAGTTCTCCCAATTATCAAAGGGTAGATTCATTGACATAATTATAAGGAAATCATGTCAAGTGGGAGATCAGTAGGAAAGAAGAGCAAGAAGATTGCATCAAATTCAAAGCCAAAAGGTGTGTCATTGCAAGACAAGTTAAAAATGGTAGATAAAGAAGAACAGGCCCTGCTAAAAGATTTAGACCATCTCAAGAAATGGGTACGCCTATTATTTAAACAAAATCACCATCTCATTTGTTTTCTAACTTCTTTTTGTTTTTTTTTTCCCTCTTTTTTTCGCCTTTAAATGTGCATTGAATTTGAAGAATTCCTTCTCAATTGCCTTGAATTCTGGATGACTGAAAAACAAATGGGTGTTTTTGTTTTGTTTTTGGTTTGAAAAACGATAGACGGATGCAATAGATGGCATGAACGATGAACAGTTAAAGGAATACCTTGAAAACAGACCACAAGAACTGAAGAGTATGAAGATCCAAAAGACCAAGCCTAAGCAAAAGGTAAGAGTTGTTTGCTTTTTTCTTTTTCTTTTTTTCCTCTCACTCAAAGGTTAAATGCAACAATTTTTAAGAAATGATATAAGCTTCTAATCTCAGATTTCATAACTATTTTTCATATTTTTAAGTTATTGCCCATTTTGTACCAAAAAATAATTAAATTAATGATGACATAGATCCAAAAGGCTATGAAAAGTAAGGCTCCAACATGCAGTGGAATAATGGCCTCTGTATGGAAGTTCCACAAGGAAGAAGATGACGATGGTAATGATGATGATGATGATAAAGTTAACAAAGGCATCAAGCAAAACTTCCAGGTAGCCAAGTAAACAAAAATTCCAGCTGATGAAGCTTTTTCAATCATAGGTCATGGTCTATTGTATATTCGTGTAATGTTGAACTCTTAATTTTAATATAATGGAGTCTTAAATAAAAAAGACAACTATTTTCCATCATTATTTTCATTTGCAGCAGAGATGATTGTTTTTCTTTATTGCAATAAAAGACAAAAATAATTTCAACTAATATTTATGAGTTTCATGAGTTGGCATTGATCCAAATTACCATTTCCTCAACCTTGTAAGCATCAATGCAAAACATCAAGTAAGAAATTTATCTTTACACCTACCACCAATCCCACTGATCATTTTGCATCAAACTCTATTAATTAGATCAAACACAAAATTGATGACTTTATCAATACCAGGAAACTAAATTGTAACTATAAAACAATTCATTCTGTTCTTGCATTTCTCCCACCTTTCCTACTAACTGCCTCACACAATCGACATGGCAATGTGTCGAGGCTTGCGGCACGTGCCTTTGCATAGTTGCCTAATACACCACATCTTCTCCAGGCATGGTACTCGGCATAGGCTACAGGATCATTAGCAAGGGCTTTCACATAGGAAGCCAATTCCTCCATGGACTTAAACTTAGTTCCTTCTATAATTGAATGTGGAGGGACAAAGTCCAGGACGTTGGGAGCTCCGAAATAGATAGGAACTGCACCAGCATCCAGAGCATAAAATAGCTTCTCAGTCACATAACTCTCTGTAACAGTATTTTCAATCGCGAGGACAAATTTGTAATGAGACATGGCGCAATGTAAATGGTCCCACCACTTTGGGTTATTGGCATCATTGGTACACTCAGGGTAGAAGGATAGCGCCATGTCTAAACCACCAACATTGTTCAGGCATTTGCCAAAGGAGTGGTGAGGCAACAACCTTAGGAGACTCTTAGCAAGCTCATTTCTTCGAGAAAGGCAACGTGATGAAGACCAATAAACAAGTGTATCCTAGAAATAGATTTAAAGAAACACAAAGGAAAAAAAAAAGGGAACCCCAAATGTGATTACAACTATGGACTATGGAGGGAAATTATTGACACATGAACAAAGAAATATAAGCCAACTACTCACATTGTTCTTATATGCAGATACGTGATAATTTCGACCATTATGAAAGAGAGCACCAGCATAAGTTGACTGAACATCATCTTTTGCATGGTAACTGATGAATATATCCTCCCGACCTGAACGCCTCCTGCCAGCTTCAAGGTCCATGTACGCACGAAGCGGATCTCCACTATGCCTCTAACAAAAATGAGAAGTAAAGACAATTTAAACTGCTCCCAAAAAATAATAGTCAAAGATTGGACGTATATATTATCTTAATAAGCAACAAGAAACCAAAACAACCATAAATAGCTATTTTACTGGTATTCTGACAGATGCAATGTGAACATGCATGACAGATCAGGATAACATCTCTTGGAAAGCTGCAGTCAGACTGCTAACCATCACACACCACTAACAATCTGCTGCTTCAAGTTTGTCCAACTGATGCTTGGTTTAATAGCTTCGCTCACACTTAGCCCAAGTGTTTAATAGCTAAATTTGTCATTAAATGCCTATATGACATGAGAAATCCTTGCAGATAATTACTGGAGTTTCTATCCTGGTTGAATGATGCAACAAGTAAAGATGAATATATCGTGGTTCTGATGGATAATATTTTTGCTAAACAAAAGCATGTATAACGTCAAAGAATAAGGCAGAAGCAAGGACTTAATAAAAGACGGAGGATGCGTATTGGAAATTAGCTAGACGAAACAATATAGAAAAAAATTTAAAAAGTTGGCTACTAAATCATTACAATCTATGATTCTAATTGTTTACTAAAGTTGCTCTTAATAACAAAATTACATTCCTTATGTTCCCAAACCATGCATCTTGTTCAGTGCAGGCTGCAGTTAAATTACTAAAAAATTTTACTTCACTGATATTGTGATGATTTACACATTACTCAGCTTCACTTCTCTCGATTGATCTCCTTATGATATCAATTCAAACAATATCTGAGTTTTAAAGCCACAAAACAAGTAGATCACAAGTATGAAGTCCAGAAATAAATAGAATCTTCACCAAATTGCCATTTCCAACTCCAGGATCTCAACTTTAATTAAGCAAATAAACCAAAATTGTTCTGTATTCCATAATTGCATCCAAGCCAACAAGGAAAATGAAGGAAAAAAAAAGTAAAATAAAGAGGAAAACTACCTGAAATGGAGGGGTAGTGGTCTCAAACAGGAGGGCATCAGGTTTATCAGCAAGAACTGAAGATTTAGTCCACAAACAACTCATCCCACATCGGCAAGAATATAAATTATCCAAATTATCAGGAATCCAAGTCCAGCCTTTTACCAAAACACTAACATGCTTCATTTTCAACTCAGTGCAGCCAGAATCAGCGACAGCTTCCTGCAGAGACCCAGACCTGTTAGAAAGCAAACGGATCAAATCGTGATGTTTCTGAATGAATAGGGCACAACCAATTTGGGAATCCCATGTCCTGAAAGCAGAAAGCAAATCAGTGAAAGGGTGAGGCTTGGAAAAGAAGGTGTGAGTTGGGTTTGAAAAGGGTTGGATTGAGGAGGAAACAGATGGGAATTCAAGGAAACCAGAGAAGAAGAGGATGAAGAAAGTGATGAACAACATGAGCATAACGGTGAAGGTGTTGAGGGGTTTCAATTGCATGATGGGGGGAATTAATTGACAGTTGCGTAGTCCCTCTCTCTCTCTCTCTCTCTCTCTCTCTCTCTCTCTGTATGTTTTCTTTGGTCTGACAAAGAGAGAGAGGAAAACAGAGCAAAAAGTAGAGTAGGCTTGGGGTTTACCAGATCTTTACATTGTGTTCTTTTTTTTTATACAATTTAATGTAGAAAAATGTAATACCGCCGAAGAAGTAATTAACTTGAAAACCTTTGAAACCTCCTTAAATTAAAAACACCACCTAACGCAACATTCTCAATGATATTGTTTGAAACTTTGAATATACTTTCCCCCTTTCATTTGACTTTTCTTTTTCTTTTTATTTTTATTTGTTAATTTAGACAATTATCGGGTATTTTTGACTTAGTTTTCTTTATTTCTACCTTTTTTGGGTTTCTGTCGCTGTACACATCCAGCACTTAGTTTTGCATTTTGCAGGAAGATTAAGTAAAATCATTCACCATACCCTCCCCCCGTCCGACTTGCATTTTGGGCCAAAAAAATATTTTAATAATTTAAATAAATCAAAATTATTATCTAATAATAAAATTTTTTATTTAAATTTAATTATAATATTAATTTTTTTATATTATTTAAATAATATAATAAACCCTCAACCATTTAAAGCTTGGGCAAAAATCTTACTAAAAAATTTTTTGAAATCACAATCCGACCTAACTTGCCGAACTTTAACAATTATTTTTATTTTTTATTTTACTTTTTATCATTTTTATTTTATATGAAGACTTAATTGATTGGGTTATAATTGGAACAAAATTTAATAAATGAGAATAATTGACTCTAAACTAAATGAAACCTTTTTTTTGTTTTTTGACTCATTCTACATTGATAACAGTCGTTAACTGAAGGTGACGATGCCCATTGCCATTGGCCCAATCTACTTTTCCTTTCGTTCCACTTCTGTATCCTTTCAGGAATCATCATGAATCTTGAGAGTGAAAGTGCAAATGAGACCCTTCATCTTCATCTTCCTCTTCCTCTTCATTTTCATTTAGGGTTTCACAACCATAAATGGCCTTTTGCCTTCTTCCACGCTTGGGGACTGAAGAAGATGCCAAATAATCAGTCAGTTAAATTACTCCATCTTTAGGCGCTTCGAATGTGTTTCATTTATCCAATCAATACATTCCTCTGCAGTCCCTGATGGATGTGCCAGCTGCCATGATATTACCTTCTGTTGCTGCCATCCCCACTCACAACAACAACAACATATTAGCAGCATTTCATCTTCTGGAATTTAAAAAATAAATAAAAATAAAAATAAACATAATTAATATAAAAACAGCTGAAAATGGCCTACCCATTCCCTAACAACGGGCCCTCCCACTTGAAGCTGCAAAACATTCATGATCTCCTTCCCATTAACCAATGGTTTTAATTCCCATACTTTCTCCAGACCTGCCCATTCAACCAAAAAATATCTCAACATATCACATTCACTTGCCACTTCCACTGCAAGCTAAAGCCTAACTAACAAGAACCTCTATGTCAAAGTTAAAAGTCTCACAGCAAAAAAACAATAAAAAATAAAAAATTGAAAGCCTTAGAATATTTTTAGAATATTCAAACTTCCATTATTAATGTGGCTAAGAACAGGTGTTACTGGCAGATTAAACATTAAAACATAACAAATCGGGAAAAAATACCGTCGATACCTAATTCAACAATCGCATTCTCAACTGACACAAACAGATCTTTTCTCTTATCCAGTTGAAAGTGCTTGTCTATAATATCTTGGGTGCAATCAATATCGGTGGGATACAGCAATGTAGATATCAACAAGGCAACTCGCCAAAAATCTTTAATTTCTTTGAGCAGAAACCCTGTACATGTAAGAATAATAATTTAACAGGAAAAAAAATAACAATTTGTCAGTGTTTTAAAGCAAAAAGAAAATCAGGCTGATAGATTCAGTAGAAATACTAATTATGGGAAGCATAAATATCTTAATAGCCAAAACCAAAGGAGAAAGATTATGCACTCAGTTTCCATTGTTAATAAGTTCAATTTTCTATACCAGTGAGCCAATATTTTTTCAGGTCTGATGCATTTTTGCTATCATTCACAAACACAACCTCTTAGCATACGACATATAATACAAACCAGATATATCAATTCTCAAACATGGTTGTATAACGAAACTCAGCATTTTGAAGAGACTAAGTCAAAATGAATTATTCTCTGAGGTATATGTTTGGAAAAAAAAAAAAGGCATATATGAAAATCTTAAAAGTAAAACCTACAACAGTACTAACTACATACCAGTCAGTACCCGCAATTTCGAAGTAACAGGGACATCAACAATCTCTCTACCCCAGTCAACCTCAGTGAGTTGGACATCCTCATTTGATAAAAGGGAAGGAATCAAGGATAGGAATTTATCTAGTGACTTGTGGATGTTTATAACCTACAAAGCAAAGAGAATTGTAAATTTGTAATTAATATTAACAGCGGCTCCAATTCATTATATAATAAAAAAAAATCCCAGGAAAAGGAGTATGACAAAATCAGAAGGAAATCTAGACTCACTGTTTCAGCATCACTAGCTTTTCGCTTAAGAGAATCCCTGAAAATGTAATTGACAGCAGGAATCTGCAGTCCAGTTGCTCAGGTTTAGCTTTAAAACAGCATATGAAAGAAAGCCTTATAAATTCGCATCAAGTTATACAAGAAACTAAGTCAAGCATATCAAGCCAAGTAACTCAAGCATGATAAAGTGATAATTTAGCAACATACAAATTTCAGGCAGATTAAAAGAGTCCAACTAAATTGCACAAATGGACCTTGGATTTATCATAAACAAATGTTTTTAAGTAACAAAACAAAGCAGGTAGAGAATAGGTTGAACCATCAAACTCCACGTGTAATTCAACCAAAAAAATTAAAACCAAGTGGAAGTGTCCATTGTAGGGGGAAAAAAAACAACAGCTTTCATAAAATTCTTAAAAAAAAAAGGACCATTGCACCCTGCAGAATCCAGCGAATGCTATCCAATTAACAGAAAAAAATGTTAACATTTTATTCGCCTTTATACATGGAGCTTATGGGAGGAACAGGATTAGTACCGTTTTAGCTTTCCGATCCACATATGTGGCACTCCGCAGAGGAAGAAATAAAGCAGAATACAAACACAACCTTCTCTGTTCGTCCTAAAATTTACATGCCATAATTCAGAAGCTAACAGGAAAATAAATAGCATAGAGGAAAAGAGAACAAAACCAAAATAAAGCTGCTGTCAAATCAGGAAATAGAAGCAACTTGAGAGAATAAACAAAATACATTAAGAGTCAGATTACTCACACCAAAGCTGGAGGATCCGATAACTTGAATAAGTTTCCATGTAGCATCCAAATAAGCAGCAGAAAGCCTGTAAAATTGTAAAGAGAACAATACATGAGCAAAAAACTTAGATGGAAAATTTTAAAAAGAATACTCTATGCACTTCAGAATTCTTCTGGCCCACTAAAAATAATACCAAACATGCCATCTTGCATCCCATCCCCACTCCCCAACCAACCACAGATAAATAAATCACCACCCAATGACCAAAATCAAGCTATATGGCCAGGACAAGGCACAGTCATTGAACACATAGCATGTCACAAGTACCTTCAATAATTTTTCTACTTTTCCTAATATTTAGAGAAAGACAGAAAAATACATTGTCCATTTGAGCCACTTGATATGGATATATATATATCCAACATAGGTATGTTAAAATGAAGAATTTCGATAACATATAAATCATGTAATAGCATAAGCTTGCCAAATGGAAAAATAATGCTAATATGAAGAATGACTTCTAATAATATTGTACTTTTCCCCAAACTGAATTGGAAGCTTCACTTGGACTCTTGAAATTCAGTTGTTGAAGTTGAACATTCTTAAAGCTTGATTTTCTGACAATAAAAGTCAATATGTACCAGCAAAGAAAACATTGTCATGCATACCACGTAGATCCGAAAGAGAAAATTGTTCAAAATAGCCAGTTACCACCATTAAAAGCTAGCTGGACATGACTTTATTTTACTCTTTCTCCACCTTATGGGGTCAAGATAAACTTGTGTTTTCAATAACAACAAAAATAAAAGATATATGTGTAGAATGAGTAGGATATAACATTATTAAATCAACCAGAAACCTATAGCATTCTCCTGATACAGCAGGTTCAACTTTCGGAGGGAGATTGAAGACAACCCAAAATAACGTCAAATCACAAATGTGGTCGATTGCTTTAACAGGTCGATTGCCAGAGATCATGAGATCAATCTGCATAATGACAAGCAACATGGAAAAAGAAGAATTAGGAAGTGTAAAAAGCAGCAGAGAGTCTCCCTTTAAACAATTTAACATGAATATCCCTAGAAATATATTATATGCAAAGCAGCAGCAATCCAATGAATGAAAATAACGTACTTCAGTTCCAATGCGCTCTCTGCTAATTTTAGCTGCAAGAGCTGTTTTGACATCATCACAAGCAGCAGCTTTCTTTAGTTCTTCATCCAGAGTGAAACCAAACCTAGCACCTAATCAATGCAATAAAAGTCAAATAATGCATTTTTTGTGTCCATATATTCTGAGGTCAATCAACACAAAATGGATGCCCGTGCAGCCTAGTTGGCAAGAAGGCAGTTGCTAGAAGCATAAGAAAGCTTATCCCACTTTCCAAGACTAAGAATCCAAGTATTGCAGACGTTCTTGCTACCCTTATTTTCTTTGTTTTTTTTTTTATATATATAGGATTAGGGCAGACCATACAACAATATCATAAGTACAAGTCCACTTAAATTTGCAACCACTATATGGCCCCCAAGAAAAAGGTTTATACAATTATGACTTGCTTATGTAATCTTGTTGAGTCAGAATACTCGTTCAAAAACTAATTATGGAATTTAACAGAACTGGCCCAGTGGGTATAAGCAGCCTAAATTATCTTTCATCTTCCTGACACTTAAACCCTCAAATCTCACCCATTTGCTCCATATGAAACACATGTTATTACACCATTCGTTAGAGGCGCACACTACTTACTAAACTTGTCTCAGTTTCATCAGTATAGCCAACTAGTGTGGTGACACACATCACAAAAGTCCTATTTCTGTTGGTAAGGCCCCACTACCTGCTAAATACTATCAATACACATTTATATCAAATGCTCTCATTGAGCACTATGATGCTTTTCTGTAGTTTCTCCATCCAAGAACGAGGAATTTCCAATAAAACCTCAATTTATATTTCAAAACCCTTACCATACTCTGCTATATCTTCATGCCTCCATTCCTAGTCAATGCTAATAAACTTCATTGAAGGGGAAAAAGATAACAAGAATGCAAAACAATATTCCCTCCATAAAAAATTATCAATGGAGTAATGAACACTAAAGGAAAATATGGAAACAAAAGTACCAAAACGAATGGCTCTAAGAACCCGTAGGGGATCATCCAAAAACGTAGCCTTTGGAGGTAATGGAGTCACTATCCTTCCATATTTTAGATCCTCAATCCCTGCAGTTTATTAGATAGGAGGGGACAAAAATAAAACATAACTGCAATCTATATATTTGTGAATAAGTAGATTCAGGAGAAAGTAGCAAACAAAATCTGCTTACCTCTTTTAGTGAAGTCTTCAACTAAGTTGGTGTTAATGTTGTAGAACAAGCTGACAAATTAAAAGAAAGCCTCATCAATTCCATGTGATCAACAAATGATATCAAGGAAGATACAGATAAAGATAAGACACTCACGAAATATTATTATATTATTCATTTTCTAAAAGCTAAAGAAAAACTATAGTGCTCATTTACTAGCTATGACAAATGATTTAAAGCAAAGAAAGCTACCTATTAATGGTTAAATCCCTTCTATATGCATCCTCCTCAGCAGTACCAAATTTCTGCATCAAGAAATGAGTGAACATTAAAACTTATAAATGCAACAATTAGGTACCACAATGCTCAAGATAAAGTATAAAATGAACTAATTAAGAAACAACAAAAAGTTTTGTAAAGCAACGAAACCATGTTTTAATGGGTTCATTTCCTAGAATAAGTAAATAATTATGAACCCCAAAAGTATATTTCTCTAAAACTAACTACAAAATCAATTAATACAACCCCAAAGTTTCAGCATATTACTTCGTTCTCAGCACCAACAGCAAAGACCATCAAATCCTCAAAAAGCAGAAATAGAAGATATAAAATATCCTAAAGATTTCTAAACATGATCATGTACCCTCCAGGCTGCAAATGCACAAAACCAAAATTTATATTGAAAATTAGATATCAAAATGTTTGTTTACCATCATAGGGATTCGGCTATTCTCACTATAGTCTTCACATCTTAAGTTCACAAAATCGATCCATAAATCAAAAAGGCGCATCCTTGCTGTTTCCAAGTGCTTGGACTGCTCAGGATTACTGCAAAAGCAAATTAAACTGTATAATGACCACAAATAGTATTAAAGTACAACAAAATACAAAGGAGCCAATATTCAATTAAAAAAGCTAACACATAAAAAGAGCTTATTAAGAAAATAGAAGTTGCAAACCATGATAAATAGCAAAAAGCTATCTAGATGAAGTTAAAAAAAATGGAAGGAAGCAGATTAAAATTATACAAAACAACAATACAAGTTTCCTCAGATAGTTAAAAGCAGCAAAAAGATGTCATTTTTAATATACAATGACCAGTGTACCTAGGAATGACAGCAAGCCCTTTTGCCACTTCCCCTGTAGATGACAAGTATTCCTGAACCTTATCAACAAATTCACTTCCCAACATATTGTCAAGTGCAATATCAATGTCATAACATTCTTTACCAAGAAGCTGCACAGGAAATTAAACCCAACATAAGCTACATGCCAGTAATAAAAATCTACAGAAATATCACAATTCATCTACGAAGCAATCATAGAGATAGAGAATGCAACTTAGGAATTATGGTACAATAAGTATCTAGTCAAACAGTATTCTCAAAAGCAAAGGGTACAATATATCAAAAATTGATAAATTAGACTACAATATTTTTATTTTTATATAAAAATGAGCAATTAATTAATTTATGCACAAACCAAGCATCTAACATAGTCAAAATCACACTTGGTTTAGCCTTCCAAGTCCCCTTAATTTCTTCCACCTAAATCCCTTAAATTGATCATCTTAAATGGCTATCGTTAGCTAATTCAACTTCAGAAAACTTTGGCCAGCTATCTAGTGGCTTACTTATCATAATTGAATCTATTCCTTAGCCTATATACCATAATCCATTCGAACATACTCGCTTCACTTTCCAAATATATGATAAGAGCACTAACAATCTTAACCTAAATCGTGATTGCAGCGAAATAATAAACTAATTAGCAGCACTTTCAACTTGATTTCGAAGAAAAAATGTCTACCCTAAGCTAAAAATCCTAATAAACTAGAATACCAGATTATATCTTAATGACAGAAAATTCCATTAAAATCCCAGTTTTCATTTTTCTTCTTCTTTTACTCATATAAGATATTAATAAATCTGCAACATAAAATGATAAATTGTTCAAAATGCGAGTAAAATTGCCTTATCGCGGACCCATCCACCAGCAACTCGAAGTTGAGTTTGTAGATTGAAGTGGCGAAGAGTGCTCAAAAGCCTATCGAAAATCTTCTTCTCCGTTTCGGTCAACTCAATCTGCTCCTTGACTTGAACACACGCAGCGGTCGCCATGGCTGCGGGGCAGCCAAGAAACGGCGAGGGAAGAGAAGCTAAGTTTCGTGTAGATAGGGACAGCGTTGTTTGTTTAGAGAGAGTTGAAACTTTTCGAAACACCAGAGTGAGACTTACGGTGCCAATCGGTCGAAAGAGGGAGAACGGCAGAAAAGGCACCCTGGTTATGGCGTTGCTCAAAGAGAGTGGCATGAGGTTTTGTTTTCCTTTTTATTCTTCAGTTAATAAAACCAAAATTAAAAATTTCGCCACATGAACCAATATGTACCGGTTCAATTAGCTCAAAAATATATACTCACAATTACTCATTGAACCCGGTTCAATATCTCAAAAAATATATATATAGGACCCGGTTCAATATCTTTAAAAACAAAAAAGTTAATTAAACCTGTTTCGAAGGGTTTTTGAATTTTTTTTTTTATAACTTTTAATTAAAATAATTAATTATTTATCTAAATTCCATATGTAAAATTGAGTAGTGATTTTAAATCAATTCACTGTTAATATACAGATCAATAAGTTTAAATATATTATTTAAAAAATAATAATAAATAACAAAAAAATTTTAATCAAGTGAGATCTAATCTTAAAATGATTGACAAGTGAATATGCGAACCTATTCTTTTAAATAAATCATATAAAATTAAAATAAAATAATTAACTAAATTTTTATTTTAAATTCTTTTGAGCCAATTGGTACATTTTTTAAATTAATTCATGAGTTATATATATAGATAACACATTTAAATACATCATTTAAAAATAAAAATAATTTATAAAATAATTCTTTTAACTTTTTTTTG
>JAQSVH010000005.1:7972784-7996790 GCA_029448705.1 Adansonia digitata | reverse complement strand
ATATTTTATTTAAATTTAATTATAATATATATAATATTGATAAAAACTATTCTTTAATATGATAAACAGTAATTCTGGCTTAAATAGACAGATCTGGGCACATTCAATAAGGGCCTGGGATTGAGATTTTAAAAAATTTGGACTGCAGCCCAGCCTAACCCATGAGCAAGTTTAATCATATTTAAAATATAAATTACGTTTTTAATATTTAATTAAATTATTGAAAGAATATTAAAATAAAATTCATTATTAAAGTTCTTTATTTATAAAAAATTATTTAATTATAATTTCTTCATATTTATTTTTAGTATTAAATTCAGGTCGGGCTCGGGTTCGGGTTTTTTCGAATTTGGGTCATTTCGGGTTTGGGTCATTTTGGTTCGGGCTATTTGGGTTTGAGTTTTTTGGGGTTCGGGCCATTGACTTTTTGATCAAATCGGGTTCAGTTCGGGTTCGAGCTCGAGTTTTTTCGGGCAGGTTTTCGGGTTCGAGTTTATTTTACCACTTCTAGCAAAATCCATCAAAAAACATATCTATAAATATAAATATCTTCCGTTAGTATAGGGCTTCATCATTAGAAGTAATTCTTTGTCTAACCTTATTCAAACCTTAAATATTAAAGTTAAGACTTAATTTTTTTTAAATAAACTTTATTTTTTTTCCAAGCTTGTTCAATATACTTAATATTTTTATCAAACTATTTTAAATATTATTTTTTAAAATAAACTTTATTTTTTTTCAAGCTTGTTCAATATACTTAATATTTTTATCAAACTATTTTAAATATCGAATAAATTTCAAGTTTGAACAGATAATTCGAACTTTAAATAACTCTAATATTAACTAATTTATTTTGTTATAGTTTTGTTTTAAAATCTTAAAAGAATACCTACTTATGCTTTTTGAATCATTATAGTTATTTAAGAAGCTTATTGGAGATCAAGATTATGTTGTTTTAGATGTTCACATCGCAATTTTGGTCATATTGATGAGGGGCTATTGCCATGCATTTAGAGAGGATTGCTTTTGGATTATTTTGGTATCCAAAAGGCCCATTTCAATCAAAAGCAATATCAAACGGTTTGCTTTTTGCTTCAAACTCAAAAACTAGAATATTGGTGCTTTTTAGGTTGGGTTGCCAACTTTTGTTGATGTATTATATACCCTTTTATTTTTTTTTTAATTTTCAAGTATTATGTTTGCTTTAAATATTTTAACTGTTTGCAATAAATTTTCATAATAACGCTAAAATGCCTTAAAATCTTAAATCACAATATCAATAGCAATTTTTCATAGCATTTTTCAAGCACATTTTTTTTCTAACTAAGTTTTTTTAAACTCAAACATTTTACAACAAGAATGCTAAACTAGACCATATTAATGTTGGATTCAAGAGATATGTATCAAAGTCCAAATTTTTAATTTATGTAAATTTTACTAACCAATTTTTTTTATTATTTTGCTTTGTCTTAGAGATCCAACAAGTGGAAGTTGAAAACAATTTTTTATTTGGAAACTCATTTTTTTTTTAAATTTTATTTTAGAATTTGTGTAATGGCATTGATCAAAATGGTTTTACAATTGAGTCAAAATTAAAATGATGAATTACATTACTTTTTAAAAGAAAAAAAAAGTAAAGTAAAGGCAAAACAAAAGTGTATTCTTAGATAAGAATGAATAATGAGGCTCTAAAATCTAAGACATGTCACTAAAGTTTGAAAGAACACTCTAAAAAGCAATTTTTTTTTCTAGTTCATGACTCAACATAGTTAAAATTGTTATTCCTTACGCAACAAACGTAACAAAAATACGAGATTGCAACACAAAAAAAATAAAAGAAATGTCGGTACTGTAATAATTGAAAAACAAAAAAACTATACCACAATAATAAATATGGGAAGATGTTTTACCATATACAAACATTAAAATTAAGCGATCGATTATGTCAAGGTTGAAACCTCTAGCCTAAGATGATTATTGCTTATCTCTCGAGTGCTTGATAATTTTCTTATAATTTGTCTCGTAAGTCTCCTCAATCATGCTTATATCAACAACATTTGCCAGCGGTAACATAGCAAATGAGGGAAGATGCAGCAAATTTTTTATCATGAAAATGATGACAAAATTGAACAAAGGATTTAAAAAAGCATAAAAAATTAACCAACTCAAAAAATCACTTACGGACAATTTTATTTAAAAATTTTAAATAGACTTTTTTCAAAAATCACACATTATTGTTTAGATTAGACATGAACCCGTATGGATAGGAAATGTCTTAAACAAACTAAATGGTTAGTTTTGGGCTGAGCAAAAATTACACAATAGGTTAAGCTTCAAAAAGATAAGGCTTACTTAACTTTTACTAGCCTGAATTAGCTCAGGATGTGCATGCCTATATGATGCTCTAAACTTGTGTAGCCTCAACTCTCACACAAAAGCTGAGGGCCCAACGCCATACTGAAATCATGCTTAATAAAGCAAATAACATAGCACTATGTTACCAATGTAGGATTACACACCACTCATAACCACCGACCAATTTTCTTCCTCTTTAAGTAGGCACAATGAGATCAATTCCTCATTTAACATGGATATCAATCAAGTATTGTAATCATACACCGTGTATCTATGTATGACAACCATGTATACCATACGACTAACTTTGTATATGTATACATATACATGTTCTGTATTTATACACCTTTAATTTAGCGTTGATATCCAACAACCCCCACATGAATGAAATTGTTTCATTAAAATGACAAATTAACTCGAAATATGAGAGAGAATAACTCTTAAGAGTTATTGCATCAGGATAGGTAGCTTTTGGCCTTAAACTTTCCATAGTGACAGCTATGAGATTTACTCAGCTAACTAGTGAACTTGATGTCTTGAAATATTTAGTCTTTCTTGTAAATTAAGGCAGTAAGTCTTACACATCTTTGGTTCTCACTATTTTATTTATTTTGGCCTCAAACATGTTTAGACTTATCAATTCTCGTAGAAATGGCCATGTTTCACACTCATATAGGTTCCCATTTGATATCATTAAGCTATAAGAATTATTAAAAGTATATTTTGCTTAACTCCTTTGCAAGCAATATTGAATCACCGTAGGAATGGGTCAGAGTGTTTACTCTAAGTTATAATTTGGTTATCCCTTTGAACCTAGATCTTGGGATCTCTAGTCAAGTAGATAGGGTTCCCATTATGTTACTTTTAATTTATAGGCTTAAGTCTCATTCTACTAAATGGTTTGTAAACTTACTTTCTCGTTAAACCTTTCACTAAAGGATCCATAATATTTTCATTTAATTTTACATATTTAATAAAAATAATCTTGTTCGAGAACAAATATCTTATGGTATTTTGCCTTCAATGAATGTGTTAAGACTTACTGTTATACATTCAGATTGGCTGTTGCAATGTATACATATTGTCAATGCAAGTTTCAACCAACATAGAATATTTTCTAACAAAATTTTAAATCTATTCTGCTTTTTTTCCAACTTTATCTAAAGCTATAAACTAATATTTCATTATGGATCCAGCTATACATGTTTGTTTAGAAGATTTCTAAGACGTTTTAACTCTTGTAATAGTAAAGACAAATTTGCTAATGGATTTCTAACCTTTAGTAATATATGTCCAATTTGCATCATTGTATCCTTCAAGTATAGTTGGATATATTATATAGTGCAGTCCATAACTTGAGGTGTATCTTAAATATCTGAGTACCCTTACAATGGCCTTCTAATGATCCTTCTTAGGATTACATGTGTATCCATTCAATTTGCTAACTGAGTAAGCTATATTTAGTCATGTGCAATCCATGAGCCACATGAGAATACCAATTATTTATGAATATTCTACTTGAGATATTGTATCACCAATATTCTTTCTTAGATGTAAATTAACATCTATGGTGTTTTAGCTATATTGGTATCATTTTTATTGAATTTTTTAAGGATCTTATTCATATAATGATATTGAGTTATTAGCAAGCCATCTTCTGATTTAGAAATTTTAATATCCAAAATCACATTCGTTACACCCATATCTTTCATATAGAATTTATTAGTTAACAATGCTTTGGTAGTTCTAATAATCTTTTCATTACTACCTAAGATCTAACATTTCATCTACATATAGACAAACAATGATATATCCCTTACTTTTTATACTTTATGTATACTCATTTATCGCATTCATTAATGCAAAAATCGTTTGACAACTTTGTCTTATCAAATTTATGATGCCATTCATTTGTTGCTTGCTTTAAACCATATAATGATTTAATTAGACTACACACCTCTTTCCTATCTCAAAACTATAAAACCCTCAATTTGTTTTATATAGATTTCTTTATCTAAATCTTTGTTTACAAAAGTCATCTTAACATCCATTTCGTGTATTTCAAGATCCTTAAAAGCTACTATAGCTATTAACATCTGAACAGATATTATCCTTATAATTGGTTTGTATGTATTGAAATAATTGAGTCATTCATTTTGCTTTATCCTTTTATAACAAGTCGAGCTTTATATTTATTTATAGATACATACGCCTTTATCTTCTTCTTAAATATCCATTAGGATCCTAAATACTTATGCCCATGAGGAAGATCCATCAGTTTTTATGTATGATTTATGCATGATGAATTCTATTTCATTATTAATGACTTCTTTCCAGAATGGTTTATCTAGAGATGACCTAGCCTTTTTAAAAATTTGAGGTCTATTTTCCAACAAATATGTTAGAAAAGCTAGACCATATATAGTTGGTATTTTAGCCTGTTTACCCCTTTAAAGTTTAATTTGATCCTTTTAATCCATTTATGTATCACTATCCGAAGACTACTCAGTAGTTTTATTTATTGTGTTTCTTTGTATGGAAAAACATTTTCAAAGAACAAAATGTTCCAAATTCGATTATCCTATTGACATGAATGTTAGGGTCCAACTTATACACAAGAAAACGATAAGCTACATTGTTATTTGCATGTCCAATGAATACGCAATCAATAGTCTTAGGTCTGATTTTGACCTTTTTAGGCGAAAGAATCACTACATTAGCAAGACACCCCTACATTTTCATGTATTTACAGGATACACCCCCACATTTTCATGTATTTGTAAGACAATCTTGAACTTTTTCAAAATTCATATGGTGTCTTGTCTAATGTCTTGTGGGGTATTTATTTAAAATATAATTGCCTGTTAAAATAGCCTTTCTCACAAGTTCTAAGGTAATTCTGAACTTATCAATAAAGAGCTCATCATGGCTTTTAGTGTATAACACTTGTGTTTGGCAATTTTCTATTAAATTGAATAAAGAAGGGTGGTTAGATGGATTATTCTATGTTTTGAACAAAATTAATTAAATAATAAATAGTATTTTCCACCCCTATCACTCTTTATATTTCTTAATATTTCTACTTAGTTGATTTTCAATCCCAATTTTAAAGCGCTTAAAGCTTCTAAAGCCATGTCTTTGCATTTTAGCAAATAGAGTAACAATATCTTGTTCAATCATCTATAAAACTAATGAAATCTTTTTTACAACCTCCAATTTGCACAAACTTTAAATCACAAAAATTATTGTGAATTAATCTAGAGATTCATTTCGTCTTTCTATTGAGCAGAAATAAGCCTTAGTAAAGTTGGATTCCTTACAAGTTTTTCACTTGTAATTTTTATGAATTCAACTTTTTGGAAGCAAATCCAATATTTTAATTCTTTAAAAGGTCTTATAATTTACATGACTAAATCTATCATGTCATATATTAGAAGACTTAAGCAAATAAGCATAAGAACTCATTTTATTTATTTCACAGTTGTTCATTACAACAATCATTACATTGAGCTTAAAAAGCCTATCTTCTAAATAGTCTTTACCTGAAAAATGCCATTTTTAGATACATTTTTTTTGAACTTAAAGACAAACCTAAATCCATTCTTGTTCAACAAAGAACTAGATTACCAAATGTCTATAAATCTCACAAGCACGAACCACATTGTTTAATGTTAGTTCTTTCCTAGATGTCATCTTGAGCACTATGTTCTCATGGTCTCATATCTTGCATACAAAGAGTTTCCCATAAACAATTACTCATCATGAGCAACTTTTTTATGCTTGGAGAAACATTTCTTATCAGAACAAATGTGAAAAGTGGTATTGGTATTAACCTACAATGTATTCGGGTTTTCAACTATATTCATTTCTGTCACAACAGTAGCAAGCTGAATCTCATTGTCATCAACTAAGTTGGCTTTAGCTTTCTTCTTTTTGCTCTGAAAATAATCTCTAGCATGGTTTTCGAGCTTTTTGCACACAAAATAAGTACCCATGAACTTCTTGACGCCAATTTTCTTATTACCTTGGGAAATGTTTCCTTTTATTAGTCTTATGCTAATGCTCCACCATATTTGCTTTGGTATCCACACTCGAAGTATCACCCTTTCTTTTTGAAACACGATTATCCTTTCTCTTGTGCTTGAGATAGTTCTTGAAATCCTTCCATGAATGTGGTAATTTCTTTATCCAAGCAACCACTTGCAATAACTTACTAAGAACAATATTTTTGGAAGCAATTTCATGGAGGATCAACTAAAAGTCTTTAACTTGACTAATCATAGTTTTTCAAGTCCACCAGCTGGAAGTCTAAAAAATGGCCAAATATGAATTTTTCATGCTAGCATCCTTGATTTTGTGCTTTCTATCTAAGGACTCCTATAGCTATCTAACTGTTTTGATTGGATGATACATGTTATATAACATGTTATCTAGTCTGTTTAGGATATAATTCTTGCATAGGAAATCTAAGTGCTTCCATGCACCCACCGAGGCCACCATGGTAGGATCTCTTTTGGCAAAACTCGAGTCAAATTTAGAGTGGTAAAGTAAAGCATCTTTTGTTGCGACTGTTTAAAGTCCATTCCATTGAAATTTTTAGGTCTCTTAACATGGGTGGCATGTAAAGGTAATTCCGCCAAAAGCACGTTCGCATTATCGATAAAGGGTTTTACCATCTTTTATTCAAAGTAATGGGATCAACTCTGTAGAGTTTATAAAACTTGTTAAAAAAACAAGTCCAACCATATATAGGTAATATAGATAAAAATTGGAGATCAAACACAAACTATGTTAGTATATAGAAAATATAAGAATATGTATGTCTAAAGAATATGCTGATAAAACTAGTATCAATAAATTGATAAAACGAACACAGATTATATATATACACATAAATACATAAACTAATTTATATACATAAATGTAAACTGATATCCAAATTAAAAAAATAGAAATAAATATAAAATTAATATTAAACTCATATATGGAAAAGAAAAAGGAAAAAAAATATATGTACTGTATAACAGAGACTAAAATATATATGTATAAATTAAAAAATATAGAAACAAAATTTGATATGAAATAATTGTATAATCAACTTAAGCAAAACTGTTGAGGCTTTATTTTGGATTCAAGTACACCAACTTAAGCAAAACTATCAAAGCTTCATTTGGATTCAAGGTGAGGCTGAATCTAAACCAAGTTTTGGGGGATTTTATCCCTAAGCATAATGGAGCCAATTGGGGGTACATCAAAATGCACTTGCAGTTGGCTGTAATTCACACCACCTTTCTAGTTGCCCACTGGAAAGGTAAAAGTCTAGTACTATCGATTAGACCTTTAAGGGGGTGAAATCTTTATTTCACCCCTCTAATTTTTTATATCATTTTTTATTTCAAAAAATTAAATTATATATACCACCTTTCTAGTTGCTCACTGGAAAGGTAAAAGTTTAGCAGTATCCATGAGACCTTTAAGGGGGTGAAATCTTTATTTCAACCCTCTAATTTTTTATATCATTTTTTATTTCAAAAAAATTAAATTATATGTACCACCTTTCTAGTTGCCCATTGGAAAGGTAAAAGTCTAGTAGTATCCATTAGACTTTTAAGGGGGTGAAATCTTTATTTCACCCCTCTAATTTTTATATAATTTTTTATTTCAAAAAATTAAATTATATATATTTTTATTTTATTAATTTAATTGATTTAAAAATTTCATTTTTTGTTTTCTAAATAAATTTACACACTTATATAAAAATTAGTTAATTATTTAAATGAATATATAAAATAATATATGTTAACATTTTAAATATTATTAAAACAAATAAAAAAATTATTTTATCATTACATTATTATATAAATGTTTTTAATGGTTATTTTTATTAAATTTCACTGCCACTATTGCATTTTATCCAAACAATTTATCCCACCATTGGTTATAATCTCATAGCTACAGTAATTTATCTTACCTCCACTGTTGTTTTCAATCACATCTCCCCTCTAAATGGACACTAAATCAGTGTATAAAGCAAACAATGACCATATGAATATATATAACATATATATAAACCACACTGTAAAAATAAACATGAAGAAATAGTATAATAGCAATATATATTTAAACTATTTTCGACAAGAAAATATAGAGATAGTGTATTAATAAGAATATATATAAGCTAAATATAATAAGGAAACTAATATATACATATATATATAAGAAATTGAGAGTAAAGTTTCAATAACATGATCAAATGAAACCAATAATGCAGTAATGATTATGATTCCAAAACAGTATGAAACAAAGTTGAATTAACATCTTTCAGCACATATAAAGAAAATCGATATCGATTAAATTGAGCAAAAAAAAAATAGAATTGATAATCACTAACAAGAAAAGGTTATCGTCTTAAGATTGTTTTCACTATGCAACAACCATAATAGAAATACGAGATTGTAACATAGGAGAATCGAAAAAAATATCGATACCACAATACTTAAAAATGAAAAAAACAATACTACAATAACAAATAGAGAATATGTTGTTTTACTGTGTATGAACATCAAAAACAATTGATTGAGTTAATGTTGAAACTTATGATCTCAAGACGATTATTGCTTACCTTTTAGGTGTTTGATAGTTTTTCTCACAGTTTGTCTCCTAAGCCTTTTCAATCACATTAACATTAACTGCATTTGCCAATGGTAACATAGTGAGCCAGGAAAGATGCAATAAATTCTCTTTCTTGAAGATGTTGATAGAATCAAACAAAGGATTTCAAAAAGTATAAAATATTAACTGACTTTAAAATTTAATGTATGGATAGTTTATTCCAAAAACCCAATGGACCTTTTTTCTAAAAATTGAAAATGATTTATTCATAAGATACAAACCTGTACAGACAAGAAATGTCTTAAACAAATGAAAATGGTTGGTTTCAGGTTGGGCTTAAATTACACAACAGGTTAGGCACCAAAAAGAAAAGGCTTACTAGACCATTAACCCAAACTCAAACCCAAGCCTTCAATTTAGAAAATTTGAGACAATTTAAATTTGAGAAATCCAAATTTAGATGTCTTAATAATACAAAAAGGATGTAGTTGTCTTGTGAAAACAATGATGTCTTAACTAAAATACTTTGGGACAAGTTGAAAAAGAATTTTATTTAGAATTAAATTTTTGATTCTTGAATTATCGGTTATTCAAAATCATAGCTTGATTTTGAATAATGTTACATAATAACATTGATTGATTAGAGATTTACACTGATTGATTAGAGATTTACACGTATGATACATTTCATTTAACCAAGAAGATTTAATTGAGAATTAAAGTCTACTAAGCTCGGTATGGTTGAATAGTTGCATGAAAAAAGAATGGGGTTTCTTGGACCATTCTTGATTACATATTAAATAAGTTAAATTGGCACAATGATATTAAATAATCAGTGACATAAACTAATGGCCCAACAAAGAGTAAAATGGTTTCACTTCACTATCGGTCTTTAATAATGATTAAAGAGACTTGGACTCCAGGCCTGTATGGTTGGCCAACCTAAGTTAATTTTATGGAGTATTCTTTTATTTTTTATATATGTGATATATTAGTAAAAGAATTAGTAAGATGGAACTTGCCATTCCTAAAGATTAAAACGCTTGTTCTTAAATCAAACCTAAGGTTGGCCAAGATAATGATAGATCCCTATGATGTGCTGTACCTTTTTATTGGAGAACAAAATGCGTGCCACATGTTTTCTTGCATCCCTACAGTTGTTGCATCTTGTTTCTCCCCAGTTTTCTTAGTTTACTTCAAACCTTATTAATTGTTTTCTTGAGAAGAAAGAGAAACCAAGAAAATTTGCCTTTTGATTATGATCCTAATAAGGTTAACTTGCAAATTCCTAAACCTCTAGAATGCTTCTTGCATGGATCATCATTAAAGAAAGGATATTTGTGCTTCTTGTGGCCTCAAATAAATAAAAAAAAGTGACCCATGCTGCTTTTTTGTTTGCACAAGGAATGATAAACTCGAAGTTACAAGTCTTTAAGTAGATATTTCTCTAGATGTTTGAAATTTTTAATTGTTGATTCGATCATACGTAAGTTTTTACTTATAGATCCTATGAAAATCGAGTTGTTTCTATGTTTTACTTTTGCTGCTTTGTTGTATTTTGTTTATTTATGCATATATTAATATGTATGAGCTCGAGATTAATTTTCAACATCCTAGTCAAGCTGGACATAGAGACCAATCAAGGATTGACAATTACCATAGCTGGAATATACAACCATTGCCTTTATGAACTCCGTGCTTCAAGATATAAAAAGTAAGAGGTAAAACTTAAAATACTAAGACCGTCATATTCTATGCATTCTCTCTTCTTAGTTTCCTTATATTTTCTCTGTGTACTTGCTGAATTATGCACTGAAGCGCACTTGAAATCTGAACTCCAATATCCCTTCGACTATTAGATTTTCTTTGAGCAAGTTTCACCAACAACAGTCTCCTACATTCTTCAAATTTGATCCTCTTTACCTTAGAAAAAACAGCAACAGTATTAAAAATATTAATAATTTTAAAAATAAAATAACATATAATAAAATAATATTGTTTTTTTTTGTGTGTGTGTGTGTTTATACTCGAGCAGATGGCTCGGCCCAAGACTCTAGCATGTTCAGGACTTCAATTCGGGCGACACCAAATAGCCCTTCAAAGTTTTGCCGCCAAAGCCAACTCTTTGACTCCACTCTATCTTTCTTTTCTGATTTCTCAAGGTCAAGGGTTTCACGAGAGATTCATTGCAGATTCAATGGCCTCTAACATTCCTATCCGTATCATCGATGACGAGGACAAAGAAGACGACGTAACTCCACTGTCACTTTCTTTACCTCGTTTATTCGTATTAGTAATTCCTTTTTAATTCACTTTGTTGGGTATTTTTTTGTTTTTGTTAATGGTAGGAGTTTGATTGGGAAGCAGCCGTTAGAGAAATCGACAAGGCATGCGAAAACAAGAAGCATTCTTCCTCCACTTCTTCACATTTTGCCCCTCCTCGTGCTCCTTTAGCCCAAATTTCTAAGAAAAACACTTCAAGGCAAGCCACGCTCGACAGATTTATCGGGAAGGTGGGACCTAGGCCACCTTCTGATAATCATTGGAAGGTTGAGGTTAATTTTGAGGGTGATGAGAGATTGGCATCCGTTGACATCGATACTGAGGCAGCTAAAACTTGGATTTACCCAGGTGGCTGTTTTTGTCGTGTCGTCGTTGTTGTTCTGTCTTTTTTTTTTTTTATTTTTTTATTTTATGGTTTCTTTAGTGTTTCTGTTTCTTGGATTGCTTGGCTTGTTTATTTCATAAAATTTGGATTTTATTTTATTTTCCTGTTGGGCAAATGGGTATTTTGGCAACCAAATATTGATTCTTTTGTGTGGTTATTGATGCAGGTTTTGTTAATGGTTATACATGTACACGCACACACACGCACATATATTCATATGTATTTATGTATTTCTTTGGTAATTTAGAAAAAATTGGTAGTTGAGAATATATTAAAAGTATGAATGATTTTATTTCATTACGATGAAGTAATTTGGCTAGCTTACCTTCTTTTTTCCCCTAGTTTTCAATAGTTTTGGATAAATAAAAAACAGTTTTAGGGCACTTCTTAAAAACCAACCCCCCCCCCCCCCCCCCGGAAACACATTTACAGGTTTGATATTGGTGCCCTTGAAATTGCGTAGGGGATATTTGGTGATTTGTGAAGTGCTTTTTACAATCTTTTGTCCTGATCGGTGGAGCACTTGATTAACTTGCTTGTGGACGATCTTAGTTATCATTATAATCAGGATAAAGGATCAAGTCTTAATGGATAATGATTATTGCTGTAGTGGCTTGTGTCTCATTCGTTGCATTAAATATTGGTGTTGAAATAACTGAGTATATGTATATTATAATCAGGATAAAGGATTGAGTTTTAATGGATCATGATGATCAGTATGTAATTGTGTCTGCTAACATGTGTGTGCACAAGAAATGGGAAAGAATCCTGAAATATGTAAGATTTACTAGCATACCAAACTTCAAAACTTAAGCTTTAGCAATCAATATCAAATCATCTATATGTTGCATTTTCCTTGCTCTGGTATTGGTTCAGCTATTCAGTTATAGTGCAACTCCTACGAGTCATATCAATCCCAAGTCACTTTTTATGAACATAAACCATGGTAGATTTAACTTTTCCCCTTTTTCTGCTTGGTCAAATAGGTGGGTTGTGGTTACCAAAGTCAGTTAGCTTATTGCTAAAATAATGTTACAAACAATAGTGATTTCTTCTTTTTCCCCTTATGATTGCATTATTTCTTAATTTTGCAAGTTGTGGTGGTCCTTTAAGAGGTATCTAGAACTTCATTTTAAAGGACCAAGTTTGATTTGCGAATTGAAATGAATGATATTTACCTCTTTATGAGGGATAAGTTTTATTTTATGTTATACTAGTCCACCAGTCTATTTGATGACCTAGAAGGCTTTAAGGGAAAAGTATAGTAGCATATATCATTTAATCACAAACAAATTTTAAAAAGAAAAAAAAAAAACCAATTTTTAAAGCTTTATCTACTTTCCTTTTCGTATATATCTTTGATTTAGAATCATAAATGGTTAAATTTCTGAAGTGTCTTGTTTTTTTAAGTGCCTGTTAAGAATTTCTTAGTGACATTCTTTCCTTTGTGCTAGTGCAGTTAATGTCCCACTTCGTGACTATCAATTTGCCATTACCAGGACAGCACTTTTTTCAAACACATTGGTGGCATTGCCAACAGGCCTCGGAAAAACTCTTATTGCTGCAGTTGTAATTTATAACTACTTCAAATGGTTTCCAGATGGTAAAAGTTTATGTGATGGGCATTACCGTAGCATTATTACTTAAGGATCATAATAATTTATTTATGCTCTTATAATTTTTGAGGCTGATATCTATGTTTTGATAAGTATAGTAACAGGGTCCTTCCCTGTTGAAAGTAGTGTTCTCAGATATGGTATCTAAGCATTTGTAGGTGTGTAGGAATCTGAGAAGCAATATCCTAAGTATTGCTGGAATCTGAGAGGCAATATGCTAAGTATTGCTAACGATGATATATGGTATCTTTGCTTCCCATGCTGTTGCTGTGCTCCTTAATATCCAGCCTTAGAACACATATTTGCTTAACTTTTACATAAATTTCATAGCCTATTACATTCTTAGTCATTTGAATGACAAAGCTTTTGATTAAAATAGAAATTGAGTCATCATGAAACTTTGGCCTGCCATTTTCCTTTTATACAGCTGCTAGGTTCTTTCATCTAGCATCTCATGGTGGTTCTTTCTTAACTTCTCCACTGTTTTGGTAGCCTGTTTTAATATCAATTAGAAAGAGAAAATATGGCAGTATCTCTTGCTACCCTCTTGTGCTTCTCCCTTTTAAATATGTCACCTATCAAAAGATGTTCTTCAATTAGGTGATATTTGAGCTTCAAGTTTCGGTGTTCTTATTGATTCTCAGATTAAGAACAGAAGAGCTTCTGAACTTTGGGTTCGACACTTCTTCTCATCTTTCATGCACAAGTGGTTGGTGATTTTACATGCAACTGATTTATGAAAGCCGTAGAAGTATTTCTTGTGGAAAAAAAATCCTAGATTTCAATTTCTAGCTTCATAAATTTCGCCTGTTCTGTATGGAAACTTAATTTGTGAATAATTGGTTTCTTTGATTGCTCTTTGCATAGTAAAAGTAAAAATTCATGTGCTTAAATTTTGCTTCATATTACTATATGGTTTATGTCCTTGTTCATAATAGTTAAGAATTAATAACTAGTAAAGTGAGAAATCTAGGTTCCTGTATATGGTCTGATGTATAATATTTGCTTACTATTTTATTATTTATTGCTTTAATGTTTATTTGTCTTCAGAGTGATGGTTAGCTTTTATTCAATTAGTTTTGCAAAATGGGACTGGACATGTTCTTAAATTGCAGATGCTTGAGTGCAGTTCCAAACAATATCATTAACCATAAAACTATGATTGCTATTTTTTTTTCTTTGACAGGGAAGATAGTATTTGCTGCCCCTTCTAGACCACTTGTCATGCAGCAAATAGAAGCATGTCATAATATTGTTGGAATTCCACAAGTAAGATATTGTTTCTTTTCCCCCAATCTCAATGCAATAAATTTGTCATCTTTAGGTTTTTGTTGTGCAGTTTCACAATTATTGACATATTTTGAAAAGATTTAGTTCAAACTGATTGCAGGAATGGACAATTGATATGACAGGGCAGATATGTCCGACAAAAAGAGCAAGCTTTTGGAAGACTAAACGTGTCTTTTTTGTTACTCCACAAGTTCTGGAGAAGGATATTCAATCTGGTGATTCTTTGAAGTAATTTCATAGCATGTTAGGATGGGTAGCGAATAATTGTGACCTTATGACTTATGAGTTTCTGGCCTCTACCATTCTACTTAATGTCCTGATATCTTTTGCTCGATTTTACTCATCAAGTAACTTGGTGCAGGCACATGTTTGGCAAAGTACTTAGTGTGTTTGGTGATTGATGAGGCTCATCGAGCATTGGGAAATTATTCTTATTGTGTGGCAGTTCGTGAGGTTGGTTCCTCTTTCTTCTCTAGACTTTTAAACTGCATTCCTTTGATTTTAGTGTGCTTTTGGTGGCAACATTTATGGAGCAGCAAGGTACTAAAGATGCTAGTGATACTTTAAATTTGTAGTTAATGGCCAAGCCAGTGCAGCTAAGAATATTAGCTTTGACAGCAACACCAGGATGTAAGTTACAATTGTCGTCTTCTTGTGTTTCAGTTTCACATAACCTTAAATGCTTACAATAATTGCCATTATTCAGCGAAGCAGCCCACTGTCCAGCAAATAATTGACAACTTATGTATATCAACACTTGAATATCGCAATGAAAGTGACCATGATGTTAACCCATATGTTAACAACAGAAAGATAGAACTGATTGAGGTATCTGAAAGTTTGTGTCTTTTAAATTTTGTTGTTTATTGTTCCTAATATAAGTAACATATTCCTTGCAATATTTCTAGGTTCCACTGGGGCAAGATGCCGCTGAGGTAAATAATCAGTTGTTGGAAGTAATTCGTCCTTATGTGGCCAGGCTTCATGCAATTGGACTTATTCAGAACAGGGACTATCAGACTGTATGGTTCCGCATATGCTTTAATTCTTGGTTCTATTTGAAAATTTTTCTTCATTGCATCCTAGCTTATTCTGCTTTTAAGTCTAAGTCTTGTCATGTCATGGGTGTCCTTGTTAGAACTTAAGAAACTTTCACCTTGGTGCTAAATGGAAAGGGGCTACTAATTGCCATGCTATGAAAATTTAATGCATGATAAAAAGTTCAATATTCACTTTTTGAAGCAACATTTTTTAAAACAAGTTGGGACAAGAAGCAAGAGAAAATAGCTGATGCTAAATGCTGATGACAGCTGAGGTTCTCAGAGCTGGAAATATCTTGAGTATTTGACTATTGCAAAGAATATGGTTGGCTTCTTTTTATTGCATTGCTCAGATATAATTTCTGTGAACTTTCTGCAATTTCTGTTTTTGTCAGAATTTGAAACATCATTGTCTGTATTTTTTATTTTGTTAATTCTCAGAAGGAATGGTAACGATGAGGTTGATTTTTGAATCCTCTTAGTTTAGATTTATAAGCTTGAAAACTTATATAGATATCAATCTGATTTCCTTCTACTGTGGTGGGATTTTCTTGTTATTCTTACTTGCAGTTTATATTTCCATTTGACAGCTAAGCCCGGTTGATTTACTTAATTCAAGGGATAAATTTCGTCAAGCACCTCCCCCAGATCTTCCACATGTTAAGCATGGAGAAGTTGAAGCATATTTTGCAGTTCTTATTACACTTTACCATATTCGTAAGCTACTAACAAGCCATGGAATAAGACCTGCATATGAGATGCTGGAGGAAAAATTGCGACAAGGGTATGTGTTTAATCACTCTAATTTCAGCAATGTGAAGCATTAGCCTCATTTTTTCTCATTAGAGAACCAATCTTGAACTCTTTATGCTATGTTTGCTTTCGTAAAATGCCGTTGGAAGTCGAAAAAAATACAATTCAGTACCAAAAAAGTGTCCTCTTTTCTTTGTGAACCAAAAATTGCTTTCTGATCAGAGGTTATGTTGCTAAGCTTTTTCAAATAACTACAAATAAATAGGATTTGGTGCTGATATCAGTTACAGTATTTTGAGATTTATCTTTTTAATATTCTCTTTAATTTGTTCTTTTAAACTGAAAAGCCAGAAGCATTATTAGCCAATGCTATATGGCAACAATATAGTGGTAATTTGTTACAGGGTTCTGCTAATTGTTGTTGGAGTTGAACTACACAGATGCTCGCATGTTATATGTGATTGAATCTACGTTTATGTACACATTTCGATATATTGATCTGGACATCTTTCGCCATTGTATTAAGATGTTCAGAATTGATTGTTGCAGGCATTTTTCAAGATTGATGAGTAAGAATGAAGATATAATGAAAGCAAAGCTTTTAATGCAGCGGAGTTTGTCTCATGGTGCACCAAGTCCAAAATTGTCGAAAATGTTAGAAGTACTGATTAACCATTTCCGTATGTCATCTGCTATTTAAATTATTATCCTGCATGTGGTGGTTTTGATTTGCCTCTCCTCCTGAATCTTGCTGCGACTGAGACTAGTCTATTTCTTAGGGACACTAGAAACTTTAATTTTGAAATAACTGATGTGTTGGAATCTTTTTATTCTATAGATTTGTGCTACTGCCTATGAGAAAATGAAGCTTTGCAAAACAAACTGTAGTTTGTTTTGACTTTTTATTTAAGGAAAAAATATAAATTTCCTTCATTTAAGACTTGAAAGATTATTTATACTTGTCAAATTAGTTATTTGTATTTAAGCTTCACTTTGATACTTTCTTGATGGTTCATAAAATGTTTAAAGTTTGTTTCTCTCTGCTCTGGAACTGGGGAATGAGTATTATAAGAGAATAGAAAAAAGTTGCGGTAGGTCAATTGTGGGAAGTCTGCCTACTTAGGGCTTATTGTGGTCTAGGCTAAGAAGAGGGGATTTTTGGCATGTGGCTCCAGTTGGACAAGGAAGATGGTAATTAGGGTTTGATTGAACTAGATCAGAGCTAAAAAGAGGGCTGCAGGTTTGCCAGAATTTTTTTGTCCTGCAGGGAAACTAGAAAAAAAAGTTTTTGGGTGCTGTCCTTTTGCTACAAACAGTTATACAGGAACAATATAGAAAGATCACCGGTCAAAGAAGAGGATCAAACAATACTGCTAGGCATCCATGCCTCCATAAACCAAAATACTCGCAATTTTGTTGATCAATACTACTACAAAACCTACAAAGATGAGGATTCTTGATTGGAAGCTGATGGGCAGACTATGATGTAGAATGTGTAGAAACTATGATTCTGAATTGGTAATACTGAAGTTACAAATATGGGAAAACCAAAGTTCTCTTCTGCCATGCGTGCGGCGAGCAACTATAGGCCTTACCGTTTTATTTATCATTAATGATGTGATTTTGATGGTTAGATATTGTATTGAGTTATGGAGTTTTTCAAGCTTTAATATGATAAAATTATTAAGCACATGGTCTGGGAAGTCCTTGGTTATCAGTCCTGCTACCAATTACTGCATCAACTTGTGATGATGTAGCGCAGGAAAACTAGTATATTGAAGCTCGTGATCCATATGGTTGGATTCCTCTTCAAGTTGCTCTATATAGCTTGGCCATTAGATACTGATCCCTGTCGTGATATCCAGACATGTATACTCAACAGTTCAGCCATTTAAATAACTTGTACCATCATGGTTAGGGTTTTTTAATTTTGGTTGTTGTAGGGAATTTCTCTTTTGTAATGTGTATGGCATTTAGCACCAATATTTGATGCATAAGAAGTTTCTTAAGAGGCTTTCCGATATTTAGCACCAATATTTGGAGCTTTAATCACATACCTGTTATACAATTTAAGTTCTCTCTTTCTCTCTCTCTCTCTCTCTCTGCGTTGTTGTTGTTGTTGTTGTTTTGTTAATGATTTCATATGTATTTCTATATATATATTGCAGAAACAAAGGATCCACAAAACTCCAGGGTGATTATCTTCTCAAATTTTAGAGGAAGTGTCAGGTGGAAAAGAATTTCCCTATTCTTCTTGTATGTGACACTTCATTGTATAGTATCTTACCTTCCCTTGGTACAACTAAACTTGCATTCAGGGACATAATGAATGCATTAGCAAGTATTGGACATTTAGTCAAAGCAACGGAGTTTATTGGTCAAAGCTCAGGTTTGCTGTTTTGCTACCTTTTCAAATTCAGTATGCTTCATCCACTAAGAAACACTATTGTTATAAATTTTACTTTCCTAGAATCATTTGAAGCATCTAGCACAAGATGCTAAATTTTTTAATGTAATGGTTGAATCAGTGTTAAATGTATTATTTAAGTTGGTTGCAACCTAATATTAAGGTCATGTCCCTGCACTTGCTGCAAATTGTTTTAAGTTGGATGCTTTATTATGGTTATTATGGCCCAGGTTATTTGTTACCTGGCTTTTTATTTGTTATTTGTTGTCTAGGCCATTGGCCTTCTGTTTGTCCTGGTCTTTTGTTTTGGGTCTACATTTAAAAGGGAGTATAAACTGGTGTTATCTTAGATTGGTTAACTGTGAGGTTTATTGGAGCCTTATGTTGAGGTAGCCGCTCTGCCTATTGCTAATTGGTTTTACTTTGGATGCCTAAAATTGAACTATATGTTAATCATAGTCTCTGACAGGGAAAGCATTGAAAGGGCAGTCTCAAAAAGTTCAACAGGCAGTTTTAGAGGTTATTATGTTAATTTTGTTTTTTTTTTTTGGGGGGGGGGTGACTTCCTCATTTCCA
Organism: Adansonia digitata; assembly: GCA_029448705.1. Lineage (NCBI taxonomy): Eukaryota > Viridiplantae > Streptophyta > Magnoliopsida > Malvales > Malvaceae > Adansonia > Adansonia digitata. The sequence continues at coordinate 7,977,473 of JAQSVH010000005.1, read as the reverse complement.
GTAATTGGCTTGTTATGGTGATGACAGAAATTTCGAGCTGGTGGCTACAATGTTATTGTTGCCACATCAATTGGTGAAGAAGGCCTAGATATCATGGAAGTTGATCTTGTAATATGTTTTGATGCTAATATTTCACCTTTGAGGATGATTCAGCGGATGGGGAGAACCGGAAGAAAGCATGATGGACGAGTTGATATCCTTTTGTTGTTTTCATGGTGCATTTTTGTTTTTCCACCTTTCCAAAAATTCCCCCACCCCTCCTCCTGCGGAAAAATGTTAATGTTTATAATTAAAGGGCTTCCTTACAAGTCATACTAGTTCTAGCTTGTCAAGGGTCAGAATTAAAGGGTTACATGAGAAAGCAAGCCAACAGCAGGTCTATAAATAAACTCATGCAAAATGGTGGAATGAATAGCTTCAATTTCCATTCCAGTCCAAGAATGGTGAGATCTATCTAAAGTCTGTTGGTCATGTTTTCTTGTTCCTCCAACTGCTACCTTTTGACCCATCTATTCTTTTATCTTTTATTTCTAGATTCCTCACATTTTCAAACCAGAAGTCCAATTTGTTGAGCTTTCGATTGAACAGTTTGTTCCTCGTGGAAAAAAATTGAAAGATGATCATGCTATTGAGACACCTTCGTTTAGGAAAAAACTAACGGTTGAAGAGACTGATTTAATTGCCAAGTATTTCCATCCTACCAGTGAGAGCAATTGGAGACCTTCACTTATTGCCTTCCCTAACTTCCAAGTATTTCCCTCCAAAGTATGTACGGTAATGCATTCTTGTAGAACAGAGATGCTGATTGATTCCATGCAATATTTGCAAGACTTAACCTTTCCTGAGGGCATTGGGAATTCATTTGTTGAGGTTCCCACTTGAACTTTGTTCTATACCTGTTTCCTTTCAAAATTACTTCAATATTGCTTATTTTCTTATCTAATGAATTCAGGATGAAGTCTCTTCAGATGATTGCTTTGGAGTTGGCATTATTGAGCAGCATGACAGTTGTAGCAAAGGTAATATTATCTTTAGCAGCTTGAAAGGCTTTCTTGACAAATTTGTCTACTGGAACGCCTATGTCAGCTAAGTTTAAGTATCTTTAGATTAAAATGTTCATATGTTTTACCGGTACCTAGTTTGAGGTAGGAAGCATTCTTTAGTTGTTCTTTTTTTCTTTGTTTTTTTCTCTGTTCGAGAAGGAGAAACTTGCTTAAATTCAGTGATGAAACTCGGGCATAGATTCAATTCCCTTGCTTTTTTTTTTTCTCTTAGTTTATGACCTCCCCCCTACAAAAAAAAAAACATTAGCATACGTTATGGGTACAAATATGACAACAAAATATTAATGTAAAATCTGAGATACCTGATTTTTCTTTAAATAAATAGGCTTTCTTACTTACCATGAATGAAAATCTTCACTTACAGGCCATAAATTATGAATCAAGATTGAGCAATTGTATACATTTCCTTATCCCACAGCATATATTTTGTAACTCTTATCAGCCTTAAACTTGAAGTAGATTTTTAAATCTTAAACCTGGTGGTATAATGATAAGCTGTTAAGATCTTTCAATATAATGCAAATAATCTTAATCTTTTTCATTCCGTTTCTTCCTCGTATTTGATTCAATGCTTAAAAAGTCAAGATGTTATTAAAATATGTTTGAAACTAATTACATCTCAATGTACATAACTTCTGGCATTTAATATCTAGAAACCTTTTCTTTTTCCTTACACGTTGGTGCTTGCCTATTCATATCTATTTTTTTTGAAAGCAAAACTATATCAATAATTTCATCAGCTAAATTCTTACAGTAAACAATTGTTGCAGATATCCTAGTTTTTAATGATTCTCCAACTACCAATGCTCAGTTAGGAGTATCGAATTCTGCAGAATCACCTATGAGGGCTTTAAGAACTAAGGAGAAGCATAGGGGCCTTGATTCTGGATTCAGAAGTCCCCAAGCACATTCCTACCTATTTGGTTCTGAGTTTGTATCTGTCGATGCTCTTGGAAAGGTCCTAATTATATCTGTTACTTCACTTTATTCCGAAGATGTAGTGCGTTCGAGTTATGTAAGTCCAAGTACGAGGGAGTTGCAAAGTTCTTTGAAGCACGATACTGACCATCTGAAGATTTCAGAAGGAATAAGGCAAACTGAAATTGTTCCATGCATAACAGCTTATCAGCCAAAAAGCATAATAGTTGATACTGTGTCAACACTTGGATTTTGTGAAACTGATACCAATGAAGAGAAAATACTTGATAGAGTAGAAAATATTCCTGAGACTCCAAGGGGTACTTGTGAAACACCTGATATCGAGGAAATCATGGCACCATCGCTGCTGGCAGATGAACATTGCAGTGATCTCAGAGATACTGAACTTAGTCCCCGTCTAACTAATTTGATCAAAATAGGCATTGTTCCAGAGTCTCCTGTATCTGATAGTGGTCAGTAGTCGTCCTTACAGTTCTATATGTTCTTAAGTTTGTTGAGCCAGTAACTAATTCTAGCTTGATAAACATGGATTTTTGCAGGACTTTTGAAGCGGAAAATAAGAAACGATTCCTTAATTCCAGACCTGGCGTCACCTCCTAAATTGTGCGCTGAACAGTTTTTGAGATCTTCAAGTCCAGTGGAAAATGGAAGGGGCGATATGGAAAATAGCCCCTGTGGAAGAAAAGACTTGGTTATGAAAGATGACATGACGCCTTTAGTGAAGATGAACTCTGTTTCTCACGCAAGATGTAGCCCTGCTCCTCTGGTGGAAACCAAAACTCCCTCAGCACACGCCACGAACAATAGTGGTAGTAAAAGTTGGCACTTAAGTTCTGGAGAGAAAGTGGAGACAGTTGAGCATGCAAGGATGTTAAGAAGGTTGCGTAAAGTCAGGGATTTTGGAAAATGTAGGAGCTCAAAAAGCGTGAAGGAAAATTCATTTGTCTCTGTAGCAAACCCTGCCAAATCTTTTTCTGGTGCGAGTCCTATTCAAACAAAGCCTGGCAGAGGTAATTTATGTAATATACGCATTTTATGTTATTTCTAGCGCAGGAATTTTTCGGCTTGACATCCGCATTTCCACGGAGTGAGTAGTTATATCTTATGCTTTGCTGGATTTGGAACTTAATTATTGTTGGAGCTTTTTTTCAGCTTGACTTCCGCATTTCCACGGATTGAGTAGTTATCTCTTATGCTTTGCTGAATTTGAAACTTAATTGTTGTTGGAGCTTTATCAGCTTGCAGAATGTATTGATAGGGCCGATTACATGTTTTCAGGTAAAAGAAAGTCAGAGAATGATGTCAGAACGTTCATTGATGAGGAAGCTGAGTAAGTGCCTAGCTCCACTATTTGTTATATTCTAGAATAAAAAAGGAACTGTTGCTAATTTTTAGCAAATTAGAGGAAAAGCTTCGATACATTAGTTCACAACAATGGATAACCAAACAATGAAATTCTCATATATATATATATATATATCCGATAGATAAAAGTTGGATATTAAGTTTCCATATTAAAAGCTATCTGAGTGTGCAAATAATGTCTTCCATTGTGGCTGGTTAATTAATATTTCATATGTTTATTAATCTTTTGCTCAGGGTGTCTACAGAAGCTGAAGTTTCTAGTGAAGAAGAAGATGATGACAATGAATTGTATGATGATAGTTTCATAGATGACAGGGTAGATCCTACTGCGGGCAATACCCAGGCTGAATCTGGTAGAGTTGACATGATGGCAATTTACAGGTTGATGACCGTTTCCTTCTCATTGTTTTGCCATTATCTACAACTTCTGATGAGGTTGCCAGCATTGACCATTAAAAATCAGTATATATAAATATTTAGTGCATTAAATATTTTCATGCTGGAACAGTTAGATGAGGCCTAAAATCTGCTTATTTTATACATTTTGTTGAGAAATTTATTAGCTATTTGAACCAAAGATATGATAAAGGGGGCATTAGATCTAGAGAGATGTATAAAGTAAGCCACTACGCCTCTTATAAAGAATGACATTATGTTTAACATTATTATTTTATCTTTCAACAGATATTATATCGTTTCTTATTCCACATGGTTATCCAATTTCCTGACCATGAATCAACTTTGTATCTTCACTTTGTAAGATAATTATGAATCTACCCATAAATTTCAAACCCTTGTAAAATGGCGATTCTTCTGTTTCCATCTCTTAGATTGAGTGTTTGGCTTTTTGTGAAGTTGCAGCCTTGATGACCAATTGCACTTTTATTGCAGGCGTTCTTTGCTGAGCCAATCACCAACGGTATGGCAGCCAGCTTCTGCTTTTAGTCCTGACAGCGTAGCTTCCACAAGCAAAGATAATGGAAGTGGGTGTTCCTCGAGCAAGACATTTGATTCTCTCCACGCACCTCAACCTGAGCGCATAAATCTGCCTGCAAGGAGCAATATGGGGTCGTTTCAAATAGAAGAGAAGATCTCCTCAGAGGCCATGCCTTCCAGATCTAATGATTTTGCTGTAGACAATGAGAGCATGCAAAGTAGGAAGCGAAAGTTGAGTTTCTTCCAATTGGAATCGATTCCTGCAATTAACTTGGACCAAGAATTCTCATTCCAATCTGAGGTTGGAGGCAAAGAATCAAGTAAGGCTTCTCAGCAGCATCAAGCGGACAAAATCACTGCAAATAAGAACGAGTTTGATGATGAT
>JAQSVH010000005.1:7952478-7964678 GCA_029448705.1 Adansonia digitata | reverse complement strand
AAAAATTTTCATGATTTCAATTTTCGTAGGGGTAACATTTAAGTAGTTATGGGTCCATTTGGATGATTTCTTTCAACAGAGATGCCGTATCCAGTGAACAAGTAGAACAATTCAAGAGAATACAAAAGAATTGAATGAATTCTGCAGAGAGAGAGAGAGAGAGCAGAAGAGAACAATGGTGTGTTTTTATCCCCTCCTAGCGAACATCTTGTTTTGCAATTAGCATTGATTACGAAGGCACGTAAAAAGATTGTAATTAAGCATTTATCTCAAACTTCTAAATGAAGGAAGAAAAAAGAAAGGAAAAAAATTGAGCCTACGACTCCAAATTTGTACGATATCTATAGAACCCATTTGTATTTTGACAGTTCCTACATATTTCACCTGTTTGAAAACCTAATTGCCAACACAAACAGACTGCTTTTGATACCATAGCTTGTCCAAGAAACTGGAAATTATTGTTAACTAGCTTTGCTTTAGACTCGGCGGAGTTTGAGTTCTTGCCAGCTGAACTAATCCCAATTGAAAGCTCCAAATTTAACTCTTGCCCATTAATTGTATGCTTCTCCTCGCGTAGCTGCTGTTGTTCTGCATCTGTCGTCATGCCACTGCTGCTGGTGGTGGTGCAGTTCCCATCTTCAAGGGACTCTGTCTTGGCCTTGAATTGAAATTCATTGAAATCCAGAGGTCGGTTTTTAATAAAATTGGATTTGGAGACTCTGGGTGAGTTTGTGAAATTCAATTCGGTGGCTTCAATGGTGTTGTTCGTATTGGGAGCTTCATTCAAAGGACGATGAGTTTGGGGATCAATTCCTCTACTTATAAGCTTTCTTTTGATGTGTGTGTTCCAGTAGTTCTTGATCTCATTATCTGTTCTTCCTGGTAATCTTCCTGCAATTAAAGACCATCTACCAATAGATTGAAAGAAAATGGAATCTGTCAGATAATCATGAAATTGAAATTTTTTTTTCTTGGAAAAAAAAATCTTTCTGCTAAAAGAACTCACTTGTTTCCAAGTAAACTGTGAAGCTTGATGATAAGCTCATCCTCTTCTTCAGTGAAATTTCCTCTCTTGAGATCAGGTCTCAAGTAGTTTATCCATCTCAATCTGCAACTCTTGCCACATCTAAGCAACCCTGCAAAAAACATAATTCAAGAAACCAAATTGCTAACCAAGAAAAAAACACAAATAGAAGGAAAAATAAAAAGAAAAAATGAAAAAGAAACCAAATTGGTAAATTTAAGTTAATGGGGTTATTACCAGCAGCTTTGGGGAGGGAACGCCAGCAACCTTCACCATGAACACGGATGTAGTCAATGAGACGCTGGTCTTCTTCTTTGGTCCAAGCACCTTTGTTGGTATGTGCTTTTTCACAGCAAGGTGATCGTCCCATGGAATTTGTTGAAAAATCAAATTCAAAATTTCCCAGTTGAATCAAAACTAGGTATTAGATTGAATAGAATTGGAACAAACTAGTCTTAGTAGTAGGAAAAATGGGATAAAGCTAAGGGTTGTGTAAATATTTGTTGGTGGATTATGCTGTAAAGTGATGGGGAAGATGTTATAATTATTTGAGAGGGAGAAAGGGGCGGTGGGGTGGGGGGAGGAGGCAAATAGGCAAACGACTCGATGTTTATAAGGAGGGGAGTGGGCAGGGGAAGATGAGATTTGACCGAGTTTGATAAGAAAGACAAGTGGTTTGGAGATAAGGAGGGGGCTAGATTTGGTAGGTGGCTCTACTTTTACGTCAGATTCATCTTTTTTAGCTAGTCCTTTTCTCCTTTTTCTTTTCTTGGTTTTATATGTGGATCAACTTCTTGTTAATATTTTCGAAATCCAAAAGCTTCCAATTTCCTAGCTGTTTCTTTCTACACGTCGACACACTATATAATTTTAAATATTTTATATAAATATAATATATATAAAATATAAAATATAAAATATTTAATATAATATAATATAAATTATTATTTTTTTCGTATGAATCAACAATGCTTGAATAAGGAGCTCATAAAGGAGGAAAGAGAGGCAAAAGGATGTCACAGATGGTCCTGCGAGATACATTCTAACATTTAAGTCAACTTTTAGTGAAAGAAAGATAAAGTAACAATAAGGTTCTTGAAGCCTTACCTAGGATATTTATATCTTTAAATATTGCATGTTGGATGGCCAAGTGTTATAGGAGGGAATTGTCTGATTCTATGGCAAGATGTGATCGTGTTTGAGGTACCTTTATCAAGATGAAGGAATAGCGATTTGTTCAGGAATATTAGAAGATCAATTGATGGGACTTATGGCCTATTCAAGGTGTCAGGCGATATAATTATCCTCAACTCGTTAAGCGTCGTTAATTAACGTAATCATCCTTTAATCTATTAAATTCTCATTAAGTGCTATGCCATCGACTCTCTTGTTAGGTTTTGGTTGACTAGGTTCTCTTATTGGGCTTTGGCCAAGGTTTGGTGCAACATAGCTTTTTTGTTGGGTGTTGGTAAAAGTTGGATTAACTTAAATATACTTCAAAAATCTATAAAATATAAATTATGAATATATTAAAATTTAATTAAATATAAAATATTTTAAATACGATTATAGCATTATAAAAATATAAAACCAATCGGATCTATCTCTTCTCATCATTCTCACCTTCAATTCATTATCATACCATACAACAATTGGTATTTTTTACATTTTCCAACTTGAAATTTTTAGCTTTTCCAGACTCTTTTGTTCTAGGTTGAAAAAAATCATATCAAAAACTTAAATGGGTGAAAGATACGATTATCAATCCAGTTGATTTAATTTAAGTAATTTTAATGCTAAATAATTAATAAAAGTATATATTTGATTTAATTATCTAATTTTCAATATAAAATGGGCTTGTTGTTAATGGATATAAACAACAAGGTGTGTATGGTTTTAATACATATTCACATGTATCAAGAATAATATCCATTGGACGTTAATAGCGATAGCTGCCATTAACAAGATCGAAAACATCAAATGAATGCTAAGATAGCTTTCTAGAGCTAAAATTTAGACATGAACAGCCCAAGAGGTTTGTAGTTCTGAGTTAGGAACGAAGGCCATTGTAAGGATAGCTGAGATTTTATCCATAGGATTGGTAATCCCTAATGGATCCTAGAGTGGCACGAATCCTAGAAGAGATCCATTAGGTTATAAATGGATTTTCTAAACCAAAATGAAAGCTGATAAAGCTATTGATATATATAGAGCTTGGTTTGTTGTTAATAGATATAAAAAACAAGGTATGTATGGTTTTGATACATTTTTGCGTGTATTAAGAATAACATCTATATGGACGTTAATAGCAATTGTTGCCATTAACAAGATCGAAAACATCAAATGGATGTTAACATAGCTTTCTTGAGCTAAAATTTAGATACTGGAACAACCAAAAAGGTTTGCAATTCTGAGTTAGGAAAAGAAGGCTGTTATAAATGTACTTAGATGTCTAAGATACACCTCAAGTTATGGATTGCACTATACGAGATATCCAGCTATAATTGAAGGATATAACAATGCAAATTGGATATTGGATACTAAGACTCAAGATCTATTAGTGGAATTGTCTTTATTATTAGAGGAGTTGCAGTATCTTGGAAGTCTTTAAAACAAACATGTATAGCCATATATACAATGAAATTTTGAGTTTAGAGCTTTACCTAAAGCTAGAGAAAAAGCAGAATGCCTTTAAAAATTTTTTTAGAAGATATTTCAAATTGGCCGAGACTTGTTTTGACACTATGTATATATTGCAACAACCAATCTGCAATTGATAAGGACACAAAGTTGTTTGGATAACTATAAGTCTTGATATATTCGTCAAAGATACACTACCGTAAGATAATTACTCTCAAATGGGATTATCACTTTTGATTGCACAAAAATCAAAGTATAATATTGTGGATTCACTTGTGAAAGATTTAACGAGAGAGTAAGTCTGTAAATCATCGAGGGGAATAAGACTCAAGCCTATATATTAAAAGTTACATAATGACAAACCAATCTAATTAACTAGAGATCCCAAGATCTAGGTTCAAAGGGACAACCGAGTTATGTTAAAGTGAGCACTAAAAGACTTAAATACTCTTTCCTATTCCTAAGGTGAATCATTGCTGCCAGCAAAAAGGAGTTAGGTTAAGTTATGCTTTTAATGATTCTTATAGCTTAAGGAAATCAAGTAGAGTATAACAAGATACTCTTGATAAGAGATCACTTATATGAATGTGAATCGTGGCCAATTCTATGAGAATTGATAAGGCTAAATTCTCTAGAGCACTCATAGAAATCAAGACATGTTCTAGGCCAAAATGAACATAATCGTGAGAACCAAGGGTGCTCAAAGAAGGATTGTGTGACACGTATTGTCCTAGTTTACAAGAAATGCTAAATAGTTAATGGCATAATGTTCACTAATTAGCCGAGTAAACCTGATAGTTGTGCTATAAAAGGTTCAAGGCCAATAGCTACCTATCCTGATGCAATAACACTTCATAGTTATTTTCTTTCATATTTCGAGTCAGTTTGTCATTTTAATTAGATAATTTCCATTCGTGTGGGAGACTGTTGGATAACAATGCTAATTTAAAGGTGTATAAGTACTTAAATACACATTGTATGATTAACTTACATGATTAATATCTATGGTGAATAAAAAATTGATCTTATTGTGTCCACTTGAAGATTAAGAGAATTGATTGGTGTTGATCTCGAGTCAAGCCAGGTTTAGGCTTGGGTTTGGGTTAAAGGTTAAGTGGGCCTTATCTTTTTAAAGCCTAGCCTGTTAATATATTTTAGTGGGGCTCAAAACCAATTAATTAACTAATTAAGATATGTCTTTTCGAACAGTTTTCTCTGTTCAATTTTTTCGAAGAATCATGTCCATGCGGTCTTCAAGTAAACCTAGCATTTGTGTATTCGTGTCATATTCATTTTTTTTATTTTATCATAATCGTGTTTAAGATATTTTATATTATATAAATTTCAATACACTAATAATTCGTATTATAAGATTTTTAGGCATATATTCATGTCGTGTTTTTATTGCTTTCTACGTGTTATATTTGTATAATTGTGTCTAAAATTGCCATGTTTATTTTCAAGTTTGTATTAGATTGTCCGAAATCATTTTGCGTAAAAGTACGTTCATATTTTCTAGTGGGAGAGAATTTTCTGCATCCTTTGATTCGTTGTGTCTAGATTGATTGTGCTTTCAATCTGCAACGTGATTAAGGAGGCTTGAGAGATGAATTGCACAAAATTGTCGAGCACCCAAAATGCAGGCAATAATTATCTTAAGGTCAGAAGTTTTACCTCTACTCAATTGTTAAATTTCGGTGTTTGTCTGAAGCAATAATCCGTTTCATACTCGTATATAAACTCATGTTTATTTATCTGAAATATTATTTTTAATGCAATGGTTTTTTTTTTTTGTTTAATATAGTATCATTATTTTATTTTACGTATTGCAATATCGATTTTCCTTTAATTTTTTTTAACAGCAATCTCATCACTTATAAAATAAAAATTTGAAAAGATATAAACCTTGTTCCATCTGGCTCTTTTACACATTAAATAAATTTTGTACCAGTTCATTGAATATTTGATTTTATTCTTTATATAGAACCGAATAAACTACCGATTATCAACTAAGTTAATCCAACCAATCACTTAGATTCGATTTTTTTCATCATGCTTTTGTTGACTGATATTTTTTTTTTCTTTGTTGCCTTAACTCTTACCTCAATATGTGATTTACGCCCAACATTAGATTGTTTTTTGCCTAATACCATCATATATGTTGTTGAGTTTTGTCTGTTCATAATCTCTCTCATGAATGTATCAAAATGAAGTTTGTCCATTTACTAATTTATATCTCTTTTCATCTATATTAAGAGTTATTAGATTATAATTATAAACTATTAAGTTACATGCAGTTTTATATAAAATCCGAAAATAATTAGGTAATGCTATTTATACATATTCATTTAATGCATTTATTTAATACATTCACATAATATATAAGTTTCCAAAATCCTCCTATTGTTCATAAACATTTTAGTACTTTAACCCATTGAGTAAATATGTGTGTACAATTTTATAAATATTTACTTATATTATGCAAGTAAATTAACAAAAACTTTGTCAATGATCTTTTACCCAATTTTACTTAGTAGGGCATGTGAGGATTATTTATTAAATAATTACTGAATTTTATACAAATCCAATTTTGACTCAAGCATATAAGAATAAATCTATCCAAAAGTCATCTTATCCAATAAGCTCAATAAGTTTAGTCCGATTTCGGATTAGCTTTAAACATGATATTTCAGATCCAAGCTCGATCTACATCATTATTTAATTAATAAAATTATGAAAATATTAAAAAATTGACTTTTGAATTATTTTATTTGATCAATTCCTATCTATTTTAAAATGATCGATTTGCTTATTAAAATAAAAAAATTAAAATAACTACAATATTTTTAATTTTATTTTATAATATTTTATTTCTAATCTTAAGGACATAAAATAAAAATTAATATTAAAAATCATAGACTTTTAATATATCAAACTAAAGAACTAGATCAGTTGGACCATGTACATTTGGCTTCGGTACGTGTTAATTAAGAATTTGTTTTAGCTTTAGAAAAACCTAAATACTTCAAAATAATAATAAAAAAATAGTAAAAAACTTTCCAAAATATAAAATTTTATTTTTAGTAATTTTTTTCTAACAATTTTCGTCTTTTACTAAAAATTTTATCCAATTTTCATTTTATTATTTTATTTTATTTTTATGTAGGTGCATACATACAAAACACCCATTGTCTAACTTATATTGTAAGTAACATGGTTTATTGATTTATACGATTTTTATTTTCTTCGATTTTCTTAAATCATAGAATAACTCTATATCTCATCTTATATAAGCTTCTTGTATTTGACCATGTCTTGATATTATAACCTTTTTTTTTTTTTCATACATTGAATTCGCAATTTGAAATAAAATTGGTAAATGTTAAAATTTAAGATTCAAACAAGTTAAATATTATTTTTTAAATATAATTATATAATGTAGTTAGATTAAGTGTTAGGATCGTGCCAACTATAACTTTGCTTAGGAAAGATTGTTTTGTTTGTGATTAAACATCAAGTTTTGGTATCCCACAAGCAGCCCGAAGGAAGAAAATGGGCCTCCTCTTTATAAAACCTTAGGCCTATTTTTCTTTTGGGTTGTTTAACTTCAATGGTAAACTTTTTGAGTTGAGTGAGTTTGGTTGACACCTAAAGAACTTGAGCTTGAAATTCAGAAGAGTTCGAAGTTTCATCAAAGTAGACCTCCTTAGGTTTAGGTTCAAAGCAATTGATGAAGAAGATGGAGAGTTTATAGATGCACCTGATATTAATCCTGATAGGAAGGGGGAACTAATAAACGGAATATATGCTTCAACTTATCAATCAATTGCCCGCTGCCCCAACTAAATAAGTAGAGACAAGTAGGAAGATATCTTGAAGCATTGATAGATAAGAGTTGGTGGAAGAAATAGGTAAGTTTAAGATTGCATATAAAGAAGTTACAAAGGGTCTAGACACCCGATTTTAGGCTCGGGTTTCATAATTCAATTCTCGAGTATGAACGCGGAGGACCAACCTAAATACTATTTTGGGTCACTGGTTTATTCACTTAGTTAAGTTAGATCACGAGAAAGCCCATATCTATTTGGTAATTTTTATTTTTTTATTTTTAAAGGAAAGGTTAAAATTGCTGAATAAATCTGTGAAGATTAAATGAAGGTGAAAATTGGTCAAAGACCATCGAAGCCAAATTGCCAAAAATCTATAAAAATTAGAGTTGGCATAGCTAAAATTATGAGATTAATTAGAAAACTGAATATTTGAGATTTGAACCTTAATTTTTGAAAAAAAAAATTAGGGATTTTGATTTTATCATTAATTCTTTATTCCCTGGCCAGTCCTATAAATAGGACCCTAGATTCAGATCTTGGCAGGGAGAGAAAAAGGAAGAGAAAAAGAGAGGGCTGCTAGAAAAAATTTGTTGGTTTGTTGTTATAGAAAATCTTGAGGTTGGAAGAGGGGATAAGGATGGTAACACGAAAATCCTTAAATAGTGTTGTAAACTTTGGGCTTTGGGGAGGGAATCAAATTAGCCGAAGTTCATCCAGAAGAAAATTTTTCTTTGTGAGTCGCTTTGAGAAAAATTTAGTTTTTATCAGATTTAATCAATTCTTCAAGTGAAGCTGTTAAACTGAAATCAGCAGAAACCCGACAATCGACGTTTGTTTGGCGTTTAGATGGTGACTTGATAGACAAGGAAAGATAGAGATTTGCAGTTCCTGTGGAAGGTAAGGAAATAATAATAAAAAATTTATTATTATTATTATATTTTTTCTAATCTGAGTGACCCCACGGGATAATGTTCTAATGCATTTTCACATAATCTGATTGTTAGTTATTTGTTTATTTTATATTACATTTTATAATAATATGTGCTTATAGTTTATATGGTATTGTTTATGTGGTTTTGTAACTCTTGTGCCATGAATATATGTCGCTTTGTAATTTTATTTATTTTATTACATATTATGATTATAATAGATTATTTATTTTATTTTTACATTATTATTGTAAAATTATTTTTTTATTTTATTTTATTGCATTTACCTATTGTGATGTTAATTTGATTTTCTTTAATCACAATTGCATGATGTTATTTATTCATCTTTATTTTACTTGCACATTTATTTACTTCAATTAATTACTTATTTCATTGGATTAATTTAAATAGAATTGGATATTTTTAATTTCATTAATTGATTTCTTAAGAAAAACAACTACCTAATAAAGTAAATAAGATCTTTCTAATGATGAAACTTGAAGAAGTCGCAAATGGTTGACTTCTAAGAATTTTTTAGGTGAAAAAATTTAGCCTAAATTCTACTAGCGCAATGGACAGTTTAGTCGATAATTTTTAATATTAAAAATCTTGATTAATTTTATAACTTAGTATTAAAAGACTAAGTAAATAGGAATAAAATTTTAAAATTTTTACTTCTCTACATAAAATACTAAAATAAATCTGACAATAAAGTCATTTCAAGAGAGTAAATTGATTATTTTGAATACTCTTAAGATGAGAAGATATTTTTCGAAATTCCACAAGCATGATGAAGAATTTCTTAAAAAATATTTTAAATATTTAATTTTTGATTAAAAATAAATAAATTAGATGTTTATATAAAATTTAGATTTTTTTTCATAAAATATTAAAATGAATCTGATGATGGAGTCAATATAAGAAAGCAAATGGATTTCTTTAGATACTCTTGAGGTGAGAAAATTCTTCTCAACCATTCCACTAGCATAATGAAAATTCCTTAGAAAATACTTAAATATTTGATTAATAAATCAAGACCTTTTAAACCATAAGATCTTTAGTACAACATTAGGCTAACTAGATACTATCTTTGTGATAGGCATTGTAGAGGTGCCAATCCTTCTCCACATGTAATTGAATTTTCGAATCTAGTTCTCAACGTCGACCACAACCTATTCCTTTAGGGAGCCTAGTCAAGCGTAAGATAATTTAAAAAAAAATAGTTCACGTAAGTAATCTAATCATACTTTTAAAAAAGATTAACGATGACTCTCACTTTTTTTTATCTAGTGGTCAAATTTATATTTGACGCGTTATATCAAAAAGAATTAAAAGTATTTTTGCATTATTCGAGAAAGAGGTTTAAGGGAATGATAGAAAGATGACATAAGCAAAGTCAGAAATACCAATGAAGGGTAGCTTTGTTATATATATATATGTGTGTGTATCTATATATTTGAAGATTTAAAATAAAAATAAAAATAAAAATAAAATTTGTATATAAAATAACCCAAGGTGTCCTTGGACAAGTAAAATTTTTTGCTATGCTAGCCTAATCTAACTTAGCCCATGATAACTATAATATGAAAATATTAAATTTAAATATTGTATATGACATTAAATTTGCTAACAATATATAAATTTCTTACAATAACTATATTTTTCAAAAATTTTAAATATTATAATTCATGTTGCATTTGAGCAAAATTAATAAGAAATAAAGTTTCAGTGTCAAAAAATCATTTTCTAATTTAAATATTGAAAGAATGATTTATTATTAAAAAGAAACAATAAAATTAAATATATATATAAATAAATAAATTAAATGCACAATTCATATTAGATATTGCAATAGACTTTTTTTATATTTTCCGTACAAGTATAGAATGAAAAGCATTAAATGCAATAATTAATGTAAATGTACTTATTTGATATTGAAAAATGAATAAACATAATTAAATTAATAATAATGATTAATGAATAAGGTTTAAATTAAAATTCTTATAAAATTTATTACATCAGATAAATTTCACAAATGAGGGGCTAAATCAAAATTTTTGGAGAGACGAAACATAATTTTTTCTTACTTTTAACTAATGATGTATAGTATTTCGAAAGTGTTAAAAATTTATGAGGGCCAAGCATGAATTTACCATTATTTTTAAGAAATAATAAATTTACAATATTTGTAAACCTTAAAAAATGGAAGAGGGCCTTCCCCTTGCCTTGCGCCCTTGGGATAAATGATTTTCACATAAATCATACAAATTGAACACTTCGAAGAATGAATTGCTTACAACAAAGGAAGATATATTAGTAAATATTCACATAAAGTAGATTTCTTTTTTTCTTTGTCAAAGGAATTAAGAAGGCATCACATACTTAAAACAATTGAGTGAATGTAATCTCTATCAACTTTTCTTTGATTGCAACATGTAGGTGTCTAACTTCTGTTTGTGCTTTGATATAGTATCAAGATGTTAGCAACATTTTGTATTTGCATACTCATTTTCTATCCAAGTATTGGATTTCTTTTTTTAATAGCAAAAAAAAAAAAAAAAAATGAAATTGTAGTAAGTGATCCAAGGATCAAATTTTAAACAAGATTTTAGAAGTTCAAATCAAATTCAACTATCCTAGACTTAATTTTTTTAATTAATAAAATATTTTTATTTTATTTTAATTATAAAATGCATTTAAAATATTTTAATATGAAAAAAAGGACACAAAGGCCCAATAAAATGGAACAAGTCAGGCTTTAGACAAACATCTATTTATTATTTAAGTTTGGCTTGTTTTAATATAACTTTTAATACGAGACATCATGTAATTCTCTATTAGTGTATAAATCTATACACTAATAATTTATCATATATAAATTCTTTTATTAATTAATTATAATAATTTAACATTTGCTCCTATTTCCTATGGATTAGTATTTTCTCAATTTGAAGCTTGTCACCGTTCACATATTTCTTTTTTGCTTAGAATAACGTATTTCTACTATATAAAATTCCTCAAGAAAAGTTTTGATATGTAAAATTTGTTGGCTAAAATATTGAGACAAATCTTTCTCCTTTTTTCCAAAAATTTTAAATAATCCAATAATAATAATAATTTATTATGCAAAATTAAATTCTTTAAATTATTTTCACCTCAATAGGTAATAGGCAATGTGGCATGCAATGCAAGCCAAACTATATACTATGTGAACGTCAACTACCTATGAACTTTCAAAAAGTTGATGAGACAAAAAAGGGATTGAACAATAATAAAATGTTCAAATTAATCTTTATAAACTATAAAAGGAAACAATGTGGCACTTGAATTAACAAAATATTAATAGGTAGTTGGATTATTATTCAATACACCGATAATAAAGTATAAAACCTCAAAAATATAAAGTGTAAAACATTTGAATATACAAACTGTCCCACTTACTCAATTTATTGTGAGAAAGTTCGTGTTATTGGCAACATCAAAAGCGTTAAGGGGATAACACAAGTATCAATTTTTTTATTTTTATGGATACTTATTTGATACACTATTAATAGAGTTGAAAAACTCTATAAATAAGGTTAGTAAGATGATACATGCCCCATTGTTTTTTATTTTATTTTTTAATTTTTTTTGAATATACTTTAAAGGATATTTGTAATCTTACTAACATTACTTGTAGTAATTTTTTAACTCTACTGATAATATATTAAATAATTATATATAAATAACTATAATTTCTTCGTATGAGTCTCTTTGGCTTTGTTTGCAAGAATAAAT
>JAQSVH010000005.1:7796742-7810022 GCA_029448705.1 Adansonia digitata | reverse complement strand
CATGACCAACATGACATTCTTCTCATACTATCCCATTCCTTGGCACTTCATGACAAACATGGTTCTTTTGAAGTTACTAAGGTAGGTATGTTCATTTTTTTTTGTAAGATATTCATATATTTCGAAGGCCTTTGGAATTCATATGGGGATCCTAATATGCATTGGACATGGATAACATAAGTTCATTCATCTCTTCGATCTTGTATTCTAATATTTCCATGTTTACAAGGTCCCTTCAACGCGTATTTAGCATAGACACCACTTTGAAGCCTCTTCCACCTGCAATGGCATACAATGTTTTCCACAACTTGAGCTTCTTCACGCGTATATTCACTCAATTCTTCGGTGAGCTTTTGATTTGCCAATCGGTTTTTAGGCAGCTCAAACATATAGAACATGAATATCCATCAATTATGAAATTCTGAGTTACCCAGACTTGTGTAAGGGCATCGTACAATAGTATGTGTTACACAAGTATATTTAATTTTTGAAATTTTTGATATATTTTAATATAATATTTTTATATTATAAAAATTAAAAATTAAAAATTAAAAATTAAAAATTAAATAAAAATATAATTTGATTCGGTTAGAATAATTATGGTTTTTTTTAATTTGTGAATTAAAAATTGAATTAAACCGAATATATATTATTAATATCCTAACCAAAACCAAATTAAATTTAACCAAAATCGAACCAAATACTACCGTTCAAATCGGTTTTTGGTATTCTCAATTTTTTTCGCAGCCCTAGTACCCTGGACAGCGTAAGTTCCATATTACTAACGCTAGATGTTTTGCTCAAGAAACAACTTCTAGCCATTAAGATCTGATTCTAAAAAATTCTTTGCAATTGCTTAGAAATATCCACCAGTATATGGTTGTCCCTTTCTCTTTGAAGGTATTAACTCTTAGAAAACTTCTGCCATGATACTCGACTTCGACTTAGATATGAGTGTCGAATACGATTATATTTTATTGAATACAATTCTTATTCAATATTAAATTTACATATTTAATGTCTAAATTCTTTAAGGGTATAATCGAATCAAGCCAAGCTAAAACCGTAAGAAGCTTGAGCTCAACTCTAAATTCAAAGCTCGAAGCTTGGCTCAAGCTCAATTTGAGATAAAAATAAAATTGCTCAAGCGAACTCGATTAAGCTTGTTTACTTAATAAAAGATGAGCTTGATTCTCATACTCGACTTCAAACTTGATTATTTGTGCTCGGACTCGAGCTCGAGTTCGAATTGAGATTTTTTAATAATAATTGAAAGTAAAAAATATATATTAAAAATAAAAAGCTCGATCAAGCTTACAGCTACTCAAGTCAAGCGATAAGACACTCAAATTTGGCTCACTTGAGCTCGACAACAACCGAACCGAATTTGTGTTTTTTTGAACTGAACCCAAATAGCTTGTGAGCACAGGTGTCTAGTTTACAATCCTACCAGTGACCGGAGGCCTACCTGCTGAGCCTTTCAGTTCGGTTCTTAAACATCGGTGAAATGCAGGGCAAAAATCAGTGTCTCTGTACACAAGTATCCAGTTCTCTACCGTGCTGAAGATAGTAGGAGTTCAACATCAGCATGCAATTATAGTTAGGTCCAATCAGGCCCCAGGTGAACCACCTCGCCAATATCCCCATTCACTAATGCCACATTCTGAAAGAAATTTCTGATAATCATGTTCAACTCTACCATAATCCTCAGAGGCCTCCTCATAGGAAATGATGTAAGCTTCATCTTCTGAAATACTCTGCACAAAACAGTTCAAAAATAAACTTCGCATAATCCAAGCTGAATATTCTCAATGTTTTTGGTCATAACATGTACAATTTGGCTATCAAACAACTAAAAAAAAAAAACAACAACTATATCATGTTTGCTAACGTTGTTTATGTGAACAGCTATAGTGTCCATTGCACCATTCTTTGTTGTTCTGACTTTTCATTTTTCTTGAAATACCCTTGTTTGACACTAGTGGCTGATGCATATTTGGACATGGACATGGGCATATGTCTCTCCAAGGATCTTCCAAATAACAGGGAAAAACTTAGAAAAAGTTGATCATACCATGTCAGACTTGTACCCGACACTCACACTCAAGTCCAAGAAACATAGGTTTCATTTTCTTTGATCTCTAATATCATTTTTCTTGAAATACAGGTGCTCCACACCTGTTTCCAATCTAATCATGGATATGGGGATATGAACCTCCAAGGATATGACAACGAGAAGGGTAGGAAACAGTACAGCATAGCCTGAGTTTCCAGATTTGCAGGCAACCAACAAGGGACAATGCTGTGTTACCAGTCCCCAGAATCGAAGGCAAGAATTATTCTAACTAATTAAATTTTAAAACCATAAAATATCCTTCGATATGTCTAACAGTCCGATTCCCACATGCACCACAAATATCATGGAGCTGCCATGTCCTCCTTTGTCCAAAAAGCTAAGAACCAATCAATCAAAGTAGACGTATCGCCATTGCCTTCCTCATTGTGTGCAAGCATGATGAATAAATCATTGTAGTACTATGGTCCTTAGGGCTTAGGCCAAGCAGCATCAATGCAAAAGCTTAGCATCCCATCATTGCCACCCACATAACAAACAACATAAATGAGACCATTAACCCTGCAAGTCTTTGCATAACTGCACAACCATGCATGAAAGCGTGTATTATGCATGAATACAATATGCATTACCCACCAAGCTCTTAGGCATTCTACCATAGCAAAACCCATAACTGCATCTTCTATCTAACGAGCAGGCTTGTATTGAGCATTCTCTAGATCTGGTGGCATTATTAAGCTATGTTTCTCCGACTCTTCATTTTTCTTAAAATACCCATGTCCGACAACTGTATCTAACACATATTTGGACATAGGATGGATGATCCTCTAAACTCATGTAAAAACTTAAAAAAAAAAAAATGAACATACTCCTGTCAAATATGTGCCCGTATCGACACTTACAACCAAGTCCAAGTAACAAAGTCATTAAGTCCCACAGACAAAGTCGCAGTATATTGCAGTCATATCTCCCACATGAAATGAATGCAGTATGCAATTCTGCACTTGGACACCAAAACTGTCACAGAAACAACCTACCAAGAGCTGTAATGCAACTTATTATCCAACAAACAGTAATCTGTTCTTCAGCATCCTCAGAAACAAGTGAATGATATCCTTAGAAATACCACTTTCGAACAAATGAAACTTTAAACTAGCAACGATGCCACACTGAAGGCAAGGTGATTCCCAGAAAACAGGTCATTTAACTGGGGCCGTGAAGTTTGCCCAGTGTATCATCATCTAGTCAGCAAAAAGTTAAACAAATATAAATATTTCTACAATTCATAGGTGGTGACATTCAGAATTTCTTATAATTACTGCAATGTGCTGGCATAAGAATGATGAGGAAATAGTCACTTGAGCTCCAACAGGTTACTTAGCGTCTCTGCTTGCAATTCACAGTCACAAAGCACAAAAGATTATTGTTGAAAGTTCTAGTTTTGAGGACTCTAAGCCACTTTATATGGATACTATCCTTTTTCATGGGTAATTGTGTCAACATAAGATCATATGGTTACCTTATGGTTGTTCTCATCGCTTAGCAAATACATTTAAACGGTTATAATCTCTGGGGAAAAAAACCAATAAGAAACTATACCAGCAACAAGTTATAGAACCATGTAATGGGGACTCCAACCGATGAATTGTACGTCAAAAAAAGAAAAATGTCATGATGTTTTATCCAAACAAAGAATCACTGCTGAGTATCACCATTGAATGCTGCTTTTCTTGCATCTGAGTCTCTGGGGGAAAAAAAAAGCAATATGAAACTATACCAGTAACAAGTTATAGAAAACATGCAATGCGGACTCCAACCGATGAATTGTACGTCTAAAACAGAAAAATGTCATGTTGTTTTATCCAAACAAAGAATCACTGCTGAGTATCACTATTAAATGCTACATTTCTTGCGTCTGAGTATGTCATATGTGTGCTCTCCTATGGTAAGGGTATAGATGATCATTGAAGATAAGGCTCAAGCAAAAAAAGAGGGCAAAAGAATTTTGATTTTGCAGAATTGTGTACATATATGGCTGACATAAAATATAAATCAGCACAACCATGTTGAACCAAGTACTTACGTTAGAATCAAGTCCTAATTCGGAGTCTCCTTCCACTGTGTCACTGAGAGCAGACTTCCATCGCATGCCTTTTACCCCAGGATGATGTGCTTGAGACTTATCAACAGCTTGTTGGCTTACGTCTCCAGCAACTCTTGTGCGAATGCTACCAACAATGCATCTGATGCAAATCGCTATAAGAGGAACCAGAACTAGAAAATAACCAGTGGATTTAGCCTGCTAATACAGTATGAAAGCCTGTTGAGCTTGCTAAGCATAGCAAATCATGAAATATCACTGTGAAGGACTTTATAAACAGGCTTACATTTGATAAACCATGTGGAGTTAGCATG
Organism: Adansonia digitata; assembly: GCA_029448705.1. Classification (NCBI taxonomy): domain Eukaryota; kingdom Viridiplantae; phylum Streptophyta; class Magnoliopsida; order Malvales; family Malvaceae; genus Adansonia; species Adansonia digitata. The sequence goes on along the minus strand of JAQSVH010000005.1, from coordinate 7,805,533 downwards.
GTGAAAAATTTTAGCTGTGAAGGAGTTTTCAGTTCACGGATGGCATGCCATATCCTACTTTTCTTGGCCTGTTCCTGATTAAAAGAAAAGAAACAGTACCAAGGTAAGTTTCAATAAAAATCTGATTGAAATCCAAGCATAATTCAGCAAAATTTGGGCTGCAAGTTTTAGACTAAAGCCAAAACTATAACCTTGCATTCTTAATTTCCATAGGGCATTACAATTAGGATCTAAATAGTGGCAGCAACACGACCTTATGGCTATTATTTTGCTGTTTTGGCTTTTCTGATATTTACTGCAATTGACTGTAGCAATATTTATTATATCTGCAACTAAGATAAAGGGATGCACCGAAAATACATCTGCAATCGCAATTTAAATCCTTAATTACAATACATCAATCCAAAAATCCAGAAATTATACAGTATCTGTTGAATTAGTTTCTCATCTACCTACATTTGACTGTCATACTAGAAGGCATGTACATTTTAAATATTGACAAATGGCCCATAAAGGAAAATAAAGTAATGAAATTCGGATATGAGAACCTCTTTGGCCTTCATAATATTGCATCTAGTCAATTGCAGAGTAACTCAAGGAGAAGTCAGAATATGCCAATAGATGAAATTAACCTGAACAATCTTACTTACAAGTTGAGTGTCTAGCAGGGAAGAAGCAGGGATGTTAAGGAGCTGGCCTTTGAAACCAAGGTCAATGTCGACTATGTCCTTATTGGCTGCTGCAATTGAATCAATGGACACGCCATAAACCTTTGAAATGGAAGACAAAGTTTCACCCCTGCAGTTGAAACAACAAACTTTTCACCCCAAATAAGCTTTGAATATTCAAAAATGGCTAAAACTCAGAATTTAACAAACGGAATAAGGGAGTTTGGTTCTAACTCTTTCACCACATGAACGCACGAATAGTCCTTGGTGTGGTTCTGCAATCTCCATTTCTGTCACCAACAAACCAAAATCATTCCTTTTAGCAAGCATTCAAAAAGACATTCTTCTAGTTAAATACTGCAATTCTTATGGAAATGGTGGAGGAAAGAGCAAGAACCTTCACCAGGCCATTGAAACGTTGCCTTTCGGCAGCTGCCCAGGGTTTTAAATGCAAGGTGTGAGGAGGGAAGCATGTTTTCGTATGGTTAGAAAGAAAAGATTTTGGGAGGGACGAACGTTTTCTATGGCCAAGCTTCAATTCCATCACAGAAAAACGAAAAGGGAGAAGGAAAGAAGAAGTGAAGAATGAAGTTTCCCAAACAATCCCAACCCTTCATTTATGGTCGGTTGAAGTGAGAAATAACCGCGAAACGACTCTTCTATTGTATTTTCTTTATGTTAGGTGAAAGCGAGATCGACACCTCCTTTCTTCCTTGGGCCCTTCACTTAGTGAGTGATTAGAACTTGCTGACTGGTTTGTGGTTCCGTCGACTCATTCGAGTTTAAATAAAAGTTTTTACAATTTAATTTAATTTAAATTATTATTTAAACTATAATATTATTTTTTATTTAATTTAATTATAAATATTAATATAAAATATTTTTTAAAATTTTAATATTATTACGAATAATAATATAAACTTGTAAATTGATTCAATTTTAACTATAAATATCTCAAACATTCATTGGTGTTGAAATAAATTCTACAATATATATATATATATATATATTGCAAATAAGTTGATTCTCAGGAGGATCAATCAGAGAGTTCAGCGAAACAAATAATCTCGGGAATGGAAGGACATCAAAACAGGGTGAAGCCGCCCTCGCTGGACCGTTTTGAGAAAAACAGTTACAAGAAATTTTTAGCAGAAGAATTTAGAGAATAATAATTCATGGAAAAACGTCAGCTTCATCCCCAGTTTCAAAACCAGCTTTATCGACAGAACCATCTGGGCGCTGGAGTCTCAGATTGGACAGCCTTGCTACACACTATCTGCATCAGTAATCTAAGCATAAGAGTTTCTAAATGGGCTCTTTGGGTAGTTTTCAATATGTATGGGAGAGTTAGAGATGTTTTCATTTCCATGAAGAACATTAGCTCCGGTAAAGTTACGTTTGCTTTTGCTCGTTATAAGGATGAGTGGGAACCTTTTAGAGCCATCGAGCAAGGAAAAGGAAGGAAAATTGATGGTCCAGTATCACAGTTAAAAGGGCCACTCTTGGCTAGAATGGGAGACGCTCTTCCACTCTTTCTTATTCAGAAAATCAAAGATGGCAGAAAGAACAACGCAAAAGTGACTCCTTATCGTGATTATAAAAAGATTAGGGATATCTACTCCTATAAAGATGTCTTAAACGGTGCTTCTCCATCTAAGCTCGATGTTAAAATCGATGCTCAACCTACCCATCAAAGCAAGCACGATCCTCCCCCCCCCCTCCCCCCACAAAATATCTCCTTTGAGATTGAAATTGAGCAGGATGATTTTCAGAGAGGAGTGTCACTGGTATCCTACATAATCACATCCAGTCATCCATCATGACGCTGTTCAATCGAATTTTGCGCGTGAGGGTTTCTCGTGTCTAGTTAGAACTATGGGAGGCAATTCGGTGGTGATTACTTTTGTAGAAATGGGGGACATGGAGGAATGCTTGGAAAAATTCCATTCTTGGCTTGATATTTGGTTTGAAAAAATTATTCCGTGGAGGAGCATGCTATAAGTCGGGTATCGGTTTGTTCGGTTAAGGCTTAAAGGTGTGCCATTACACCTGTGATCAATAAAGCCTTCACCCTCATCTTCATCCGAATCACGCCATGATGAGAGTGAGACGGGCTAGCAAGTTTCCGAGGCAAACATCATTATTGATGTTCATGCGACCAGTTTCCAAGCACAACGACTCTCTTTAGAGAATGTGAAGACTCCGTCATGCGCAGCTGGATATTGATCAGCGAAATTCGGTGCCGCAGCCCAACACTAATCACTCCCTGCAAGACTCCTCTTTTGACATTGAGAGACTTTGGTCCCAAATCCAAGTTTGAGTTATTCCTTTGAACCTTTTAACCCCGAATCCATTTATGTTGAACCCACTGGTTCTAATAGCCCATCTGCAAGCCCACCATGTAGTGATATCCCTATTGCTCAATTAAAGAAACAGCTCGAGAAAACCACCCTAACCAAGAATAAATCTAAAAATGCCACGTACCAGCTTGTCTTGAAAAATCTTCATCTCACTGAACTTTGAAAGTTCTGTGCTATCAAGCAAAAAGCGTAAACTGAGACAAAAATGAAGAGATGTTGCAGATATCGTATATGATCCTCGTAATTTCATGCTTCAAGAAGGAGATTTCTCTCTCTCTCCGATGAAATAATTCGTGGTAAGAATGAAGCTAATCTTTAAGGAGCAGCACAATCTGGGGAAGTATGCTCTCAATTGGATTTGAAACTGATAAAGATGTTACGAGGAGCCAACTCCAACAAACGGATAATATACATGAGAACTTGCAAGGGTGGAGAATAGAGTGGATATTGACCTTTGTGATGGTCTCCATGAGAATGGGTTTGGGAACCCAAATGAAGTAAGCCATGACACGTTAATGGTGAGAATGAAAAGAGTTTCAAACTCTCTGGAAGAAATTGAAGACGCTCTTCCGGAGAAAATTTCGCAAAAAAGAATTTGCAAGAGCAAGAAAGGCAAGAGAAACAGACAAAGTGCCAAGATTAAGAATGGTATTTCTACAGCTGCAAATAAGTCGGTGTCCAATGAAGATTTTGTTAATGCAAGAAGAAGGGATTCGCGCGAAGAAGCTTTGAAAACATGGGAATTGGGCAAATTGCTTGGTACGTCAGCAAACTGTGATGATGAGGTGATTGTGGAAAAACTAATGGATCTAGAAAGTAGGGATTGATAATCTTCTTACTGTCCGCGTGTCTTGCGAAGTGGAGCATAAGAATAAGGCGAATTTTATGTCGACGCTATCACCCATGAAGATTTTGATTTATACAGTGTAATGGAATATGGCTATGGGTGGACTTTGGAGCCTCTGTGATTTACTTCTCACTTGGTGGTTTACACATTTATTTTGGATGGCATGCTCTTTTGTTAATATATGAGGTCATTTTCATGGGTGGCATACACATTTGATTTTGGGTGTTTTAAATACAATGTAGATTGATCGCCGAAAAGGAAACCTGAATTGCTGTGGTTGGTGGAGTTCTTAGGAACCAGGATGGGGACAATATTTCTTCTTGCCTTGTGGTATAGGAGCCTATAATTCTTTCTTGCGATGACCAGGTTTTTATGCTTGGCTTTGTCTTTTGTAACGATGGTGATACACCCAGCTATTAATTGTGCTGAATTCTCATGAGTTAAAGGAGGCTTTTGTATTTGACAAAAAGGTTAGCTTATCTGTCATTTTTATTAGGGTAAAGCGAGTGGGGGTGACAAGTGGAATCTTATTTCTAGACATTTGTTTTGTTTTGGGTGGTCGATTTTGATGTTCTTTTTGCTGGGGATCCAACTAAAGGTTTAATTAGATATATATATATATATATTGTAAACAAAAGGATAAAACTTACTTTTAGGACTCATAGTTTGCATAAAATTCAAAATTTAGGAATTTGCATTCTACCATTATCATGTTAAAACTTGATTTTTGAAAATTGGTTCAATTAAGGACTCTTTTTAGTGCATATTCACCTAAAATTAATCAATCATAATTAAAATTTTGTATAAAGTTCACGTAAGATCCTTATATAATTTTTTTATTATAATTAAATAATTGTATAATTATAGCAAAATGAATTGCAAGAATTTTGAGGTAAAATATTTAAAACTTACAATAAAGTAAATGGCTTTCACATTTCGAGTGACTTTTAATTTGAAGTTTGATGATAATTTGATATTTATACTTTTTATTATAAATTTGGGCTCACAATACTTGGTATATGAAATTATTTAGATTTCTAGATGTTTTTTTTCCTACATCTAGGATCCGACTTATATCATTAAATAATAATAGGAACTAAACCATTATGGCTAAGAAAAGTTAGATTCATAGGGAGAAAAAGAGGCAAAAATTGGAACAAAAATATTATTTGTTTCATCGATCCTCAAAAAAAAAAAAAAAACACACTATTGTCATTGAGTGAGAAATGAAAAATTCATGGAAAGTTACGGTCCTCATTGTGAAATAGTGAACCCACACGTCCTCATTGACATTGCTTTTTGATCGAAAGACCAAGAGCTAAGATTTTAGACTATTTGGAAGCATACTTTCTGAAATGCTTCATGCACGTTTTATTGGCATAGGCAACAAGATCAAGTTGGTAAGGATTAAAATATCCCTTTGTTTTTCTATTTATTTCTATGATCGATGATAATAAAGGACCACCTTTATCATTTGGCGAGCACTTGGAATAACTAGTGAATTAGAACCTAAATACTAACAATAATTTTCATTTTTTTCCTTTTATTTATTCCTTTTCTTTTTATTTCTCTTCACCATTTTTTCCTTTCCTTATTAAAGATATTTTTTTACCTTGCATGCACCAAAAGAGTGGCCTCACTAACTAATCAAATTTTACCTATATAAGCTATGCAATTTAAATATTAAAAAATAAAAGCTATTTATAGCAATGGTTGCAAAATTTTTATGACCTTAGGTAAATATAAATCAATTGAAGACCCTTACTTCTTATTGGTTGACAGATAAAGCAAAAGTATAATATTATACACTATATTCTTAGGTTTTTTTTATTAACTATATTTATAATTTTTATTTTCAAAAGAGATAAAAGTAAGAAGATAAAACAAATTGTGTAAAATTACATGAAATGCATTGCACTAAAACATGATCATTCCCAACCTTTGGTGTGTATTATTTTTTTCCTCAAACTTTCAAATGTTTTCTTGCTATGTGCTTTGTATCTTTGTTCTAATTTTTTTTCATTTATAATGTAAACACATTTCTTTCTAAATTTAGATTGAAGAATCTAATGGTATTCCATCAACATGTGTGAGATGTACCTTCAAACTCATACAAGCAAATATAAACTCATACAAGCAAAGATGGAAATATTGTGAATGACAAGGCAACTCGAGTTATAGTGTTTATTATAGTTTTATATGCTTCAATATTATTATTTTAATGTTATATTCTAATATCATTATTCTACTAAATATTTTAAATTTGAATTTTAAGAATTTTCTAAGTAAGGGATAAATGAAAGCACTTCTCAAAATTTAGAAGAAAATTCATAAAAAGATGATGAGGTTGCATAAGTTAAAGAATCAAATAAAAGAGGTTGTCTTCATTGTATGGTAAGGATTGCCACTTGCTCCTTTGATAGATTTGATCCTTCATGTTTTCGATCAATGTAACAAAATGAGATGGTTTAGGGATTAAATGCTAAGGTTCAAGAATTGAAACAAGCTTCACGATTGTTCTCTACAATTTCCTAATGCAAAAGTGCTTGATATAGATATTGCTACTTGCATGGTTTTATAAAGAAGTATAGTATCTATATGTGTGTTTCATAATGATGGGATGAATTAAGTGACTGCCATATATTTTAAAAATTTTTGTTATTTATTTTAATAGGTACCAATTCTAAAAATGCTCTAAAAATCTCTTAAAGAAACAATTGATCTCCTATTCAAGCCATCAGCCTAATGAAACTAGACATAATAAGCTTCTTATGTCAATAATTTCTCTAAAAAACAAGTATGAGATATGTGGTTTATGAAATACTACAGATGGCCTGGTTAAAATTCAGTAGCAGTAAACAAATACTTTAGGTGGATAAAGAACGGCGACTTAGCTTTGAAATCTTCTTTCTATCCAAGTAATTATTATTGCCATAACTTATTTTCTTCACTAAATACATGTTTAATTGGTTAATGTGGGGAACGGTCTTGATTCTTTCCTTGCATAAAGTTTATCTTGTCACTTCATTCTTAATAATTTCAATGAAAGAACAATTTGGCCAAATACATTAAAACATGAATTTGCTTTATTTCTTAGTAATTTTGTCAAAACAAGATAAAGATAAATTGTTTGCTTTGTTTATCTTTATAAAATTTAGGATATTTTTCAGCTCTAACTAGAATAATAGGTTATCTATTTACCTATAGATTAACATTGTTTGCTTTATTAGGTATGGAGTTCTTGGGCTGTGTTTCTTGTGTATTGGGTACTAATAATGTAATATTGATCAATACTTCGTTTAGTAATTAAAACATTTTATTGTTTTGTTATGATTTTATTAAATTGTTAAAATTTATATTATTAAGCATTAAGCATAAGCTTCAATTGTATAATGACAACATGAAATGGTTTACCTCATATAATTCTAAAGATTAGTGATGAATTACTATAGCAAAACAAAGCAAGCACTCCGACTAGCTATTGTTACAAAATGATGAATAGTCTTTCTTATTTCCTTTTTCTTCGACAACAACAAAGTGATAGCATTGAAAAAAATTGAGAAAGGCAAGATACATTTGTTCTTATTTACTTAGTAGATTTACAAATACAATTGGGAAGTGATAGATACAAGAATCATCTATGCTAATTATCTATAGATGTTATTTAGAAGGTTAAGATTGTTTCTATCTAATATAAAAGATAAGGATAAGGATAACAACTACTTATATTATTTACAAGATAAAGATTTATCACTTTTATTTGATATGGAAGCTTGGGATCGACTTGGAGATCTAGATAAGGATGAAGATGTACTGCTTCTATCTAATATGAAAGCTTGAGATTGACTTGAAAATCTAGATAAGGATGATGATGGGTGATATAATGATAAATGTTAAGTAGAAAGACTTTTTACATGCCCCTACATGATAGGGGAGCTATTAGGAACACCAACCTTAGACCGAAGAAAGAGCAAGCGTTATTTGGAGAAGGCTTTAGTTAAAGCATCAGCAAGTTGATTTTTTGAATGGATATAAAATACTTGAAGACAATCAGTTGCAACTTGTTCTCGAATAAAATGATAATCTAGGGCAATATGTTTCATATGAGAGTGAAAAAATAGGAATAGAGATAAGTTGCTCAACATTATCACATAAAATCAAAGTTGGTTTGGTTTATGGAACTTGCAACTTAGATAGGACATTATGAGTCCAAATAAGTTCAACTGTTATGTTTGCAATGGCTTTATATCCTACTTTAATTGAAGAGCATGCTACCATTTGTTACGTTTTGAAGACTAAGATATCATATTTCTGCCAATATACAATATGTATGTAGAGGTGGAAGTTTTATCATCAAAATTTCTTGCCCAATCAGCATCTGTGTATGCATGTAACTATAGAGAGAAGTCTCGTTTGAAAAACAAACAATGATAAATTATTACCTTCAATATTGTAAAACTTGTTTCAAAGAACTTAAGTGTTGAACAGGAGGTTAATTGCGATAATTTGTTAATTGAATATGTTATTTCCAGCTTTATAAAAGATAAATATTGGAGAACACACACCATACTCCTATAATCTATAGCACTTATTGATGAAGACCATCGTGAAGATCGAAGAAGACTGATGAAGATAATGGAATGGAAATTCTTTAAGCCCATAAAGTGGCTTTTTCAACTTACCAAATAGGTATGTTTTTTTAAATCTGCAAATCCAAGAAGCTGTCCCATGTAAATGTTTTCAGATAAAGGACCATGTAGAAAAGCATTATTAACATCTAATTGTCAAATTTAAAAAATTCCTTGATAAAGCTAGACATAAAAATAACTCGAATGGTAGTTAGTTTTATCATACAACTAAAAGTTTTTGTGTAATCCACACTAAGGCATTGATGAAATCCCTTAGCCACTAATCTA
>JAQSVH010000005.1:7756451-7767092 GCA_029448705.1 Adansonia digitata | reverse complement strand
GTATAAGACATTCTAAAAGCTACGAATCGATACATTTAGATTTAAAGGTTGAGCGAAGTTGTTGATAAAATTGAAAAGAGAAAAAACAAGTATCTATAGAGTTACTAGAAACCATGGCCGATCAAGAGAAGAAATAAAGAACAATCAGGCACTATGGGAATATGCCACACTAATGGTTGCTAATATACTTTTTAGAGTAAGGTAACATCCCATACAAGCCAAAAGTTTTGAGATCAAACCAGTTGTTATCAAGATGGTTAAAGCTAATGAGTTTAGCAGTTTAGTAATTAAAGATGTTAGTGCTCGCATATCTAGTTTCTTGGAAATCTATGACACTTTCAAGCACAATGGTGTTACTGATGACACCGTTAGACTTAGATTTCTCCTGTTCTCACTTCAAGACAAGGGTAAAAGCTTGTTACATTCTCTTCCAGTGTTTATTAGGGTACATTGGCCGAAAAGTTTTTGATGAGGTTTTCCCTCTTACAAAGACTACCAAAATACAAAATAAAATAAGTATTTTTGTGCAGCATAATATGAAGACTTTATAGAAAACCTAGGAAAGGTGCAAAGACATGTTACACAAATGCCCACATCATGGATTGCCGGAATGGTTATAGTTGCAGATTTTCTAAGTTCAACTAAAACTCTGGTAGATGTAGCAGAGAGGGTTTTGATAATGAGCAATACTTATAAATTGTTAGAGGAGATGGCTATTGATGCATATTAGTGGCCTACTAAAGTACCATGCCAAGAAAACTTTATGAGTTCATGAAATTGACACATTATCTGCACTTTCAGCTTAAGTGGCAACATTATCCAAGCATATTGGTTCTTTAATAGCTAATGGAATTCACACTTTCCCTAAAGTTTATGAGTTGTGCAATGGACCTCATATAGTACTAAATGTGAAATTGGTAACCCATGTGCTCCATCACAATGTAAGCAATTTATTGGGAACTTCAATAGGTAGAATAATCCCTTTTGTAACATCATAATCATGGATGACAAAATCATCCAAATCTTTCATGGAAAAATAATCAGAATACAATGAAGTCACCTATTAATTTTTGGTCACCTCAACCTGTGCCAAACAAAGTTTCGTTGGAAAATGTTCTTGCCTATTTGGGTGTAACACAAACCAGTTTATGGTAAGAACAAATGCCACACTACAATGACAAGAGATAGCTATTTAAAGTCAAGCAAAATCAATCTAAAACTTGGAAGTGCAAGTAGGACAAATAGCTAATATGCTTAGTGCAAGACCGCAAGGTTTTTTACCAAGTAACACAAAGACAAACCAAAAGAGTACATTGATGCTATTATATTATGAAATGGGAAAGAGTTGGGTGGGCTAGTTATAAAAAGAAAAAACTACGAAGCCATTGAAATCATAAGAGAAGTAAATGTATGATAAGTCTAAAAGAACATCTCATGAGGCAGTTAAAGAGAAGAGATTAAAGCTATTTCCAAATAATCTTCTTATGTTCCACCAATTTCGTTTCTTTAATGATTCCAAAAGTAAAATTTGGATAAGTAATTTTCTAAATTTCTTGATGTTTTTAAAAGTTCCATATTAACATTCTTTTTGTAGATGTCTAATTATCTCAAGTTCATGAAAGAGATTCTTTCCAACAAAAGAAAAATAGAAGAGCATGAAATAGTTAGGCTTACTGAAGAGTTCAATGCTATGTTGCAAAAAAATTGCCACCTAAACAAGATAATTTAGGGAGTTTTACTGTCTCATGCATAATTGGAGCTTTATTTTTTAAATAATGCTTTATGTAATTTAGGTGCAAGTATTAACCTCATGCCTCTTTTTGCGTATAAGAAATTGGGCTTGGGAAAAGTGAAGCCAACAACTGTTACTCTGCAACTAGCAAATAGATTGATTAAATATCCAAGAGCAATCATTGAAGACATTCTTATAAAGGTGGACAAGTTTATCTTTCCAACTAATTTTATTGTACTTGACATGGAGAAAGATTAGGAAATTCCAATCATACTTGGTTGACCATTTCTAGCTACTTAAAGAACTCTTATTGATGTGTAGAAATGCCAACTTATTTTGGGAGTTTAATATGAAAAGGTTATGTTTTCAGCAAAACTAAGCACCCAAGTGATAAAGAAAGTTGTATACATATTGATATGGTTGATCTTTGCACAAAGAAAGTATTTAAAGCAAAATAGCCATCTAAACCTTTGGAAGCATGTTTGGTTGATTTAGGCAACACTGGTAACCCTGAGCTTATGATGTGTATACATAAATTGGAAGATAAATAACAATTTTCATCAAAAAGCCATTTGAAGAGCTTGATAAACAACTTTCTATACCACTACTAACGATTGAGAAAACTCTTATCTTAGATCATAAGCCAATTACCACCCATGTGAGGTATGCTTTCTTGGGGAATGCTTATGAAATGCCAAATTATACAAAAAGCGAAAAAAAAGTAGCATGGCAATCATATATCACAAAAAGAATTTAACCCTAGGCAAAAAGTGTTGCTTTACATTTTACGTCTAAAATAATTTCCTAGTAAGCATCATTCTAGGTGGTCAAGAACATTTACAATTGTTTAAGTCTTTCTTTATGGTCTAGTAGAGGTTCAAGGTGCGGATCAATGATTTAAAATGAATAAGCAACATCTAAAGAGTTACAATGATGGTGAAGTAGATTCACAACAACCTTTCATCACTTTAGTAGATGTCACCTAAAGATAGCTAGACAAAGTTAGATGGAAGATTATAAAATAAGCACTTCTTAAGTGGCAACCTAAGTTTTTTAAAACTTTTTCATTTTATTTTTGATTATTTTAAGCATTCTTTACTTTTATACATAATTAAACATTATGTTTTTAACTCTAATTTTAGGATGTAAAGCAAGTTTTGGGGGATCATGCATTTCTTGGAAAGTCAAGTTATTTTTGGGATAACAAGGAAGTGTTGCTAAAATGTTGTGAAACCCAAAAAAAACTTAAAGCTCTCAACTTCTACTTATTTTTTCTTTATCATCAATGGTCACATTTCTTCATAACATAGTCTGTAATCTATATTCTCATTAGCTTGCCATTACTGCTAAAGATGATGAAGAAGCTGGGAACTAATGCAACCTGTGTTTAGGTAATTCTTATATGCTTTACTCTCTAATTATTTTACATTAAGGACAATGCCAGTTCTAAGTTTGAGGGTGGGATTTTAGTTTTAGTTATTTTTATATTTTTTAGATGTTATTTTTGCTATGTAATTTTCTTTGCTTTGGTTGGTATTTCTAGGTTGTTTAGCTTGTTTGAGTAATAATGGGGTTTAATTTTTCACTATTCAATGATAGGAAATATGATTGAACTAGATTTATAGACATTGAAAGTGATGAACATTGTGTGTTTGAGGGTGTGCTTGAGTTGGTTATATTCTTACTTGCTATTCTTTAATATTTTGAGCACATAGCCATTAATGTTGAACTACTTTGCTTACTTAGAGAAAGTTCATGTGAATCTAATAACTTAAAATATTTCATGTAGTTTTAAAACTTGTTTGAATGTTGCTTAAGGCGAAATCCTAGGCTACATAACATTAAGGACATGATTTATTCCATTTTTGGACCGGTTGAGCCTTTTGAGCCTAATCTTGCTATATTATTTTCCTTAGCACACACAATTGTGCCTAATTGTATCTTTCCTTGGTAACCTACATTTTTATCCTATCTTTTAGTTGAGTTCCAACTTCTTAACCTTCACTTTTATGCATGTTACTCATTTAAGGAAAATAGTTAGAGCTAAGCTCAATTTTTTGGAAGATAGGTGGAGTTATGAAAATTTCATGTTGTGAAAATCTTTAAATTTGAAAAAAAAATTAAAAAAAGGAAAGGTGAAAATCTAGCTGTGCCCATAAGCCAAATACTAAAAATAAGTTTAAAGGTGTAGTAAAAAATAAAAAGAAAAAAAAAAGGTTAACGTAATAAAGTCAAACCAAGTGTAAGGGTGCTATTTTGAGAATAAAGTTAACTAAAAAAAAAAGGTCATAGAATAAGTAATATGCTAAAGATGATTTAAGCCATATTAATATCCATTATTCTATCATAATCCTAGCCTATTATTACAAGCTTAATAAATTCCTAATGATGTTTGAGGTTGGGATAGTCTACATTAGTGGAGAATGATGGAAGCCCATGGAATTCTAAAATTCATCATCTAGAGAGAAACTATGGTTGCTGGTTTGCATGAATTGGTCTGAGTTTGAGTAGTAAGATGTGAAATGGTAGTATACCCTTATACATTCAAGGAATATAGGGTAAGAAGAAGAATTGGCATTTTAGTTGAAATTATACACATCCATGATGTTTAAAGCTATTAGTTAGCTATAGACTAAATGATATCTTTGAGACATGTTGGATGAATTAGATAAAATCATTGCTCATTCATTTTTAAGTTTTGCATTTTTTTTTTTTTGCTTGAGGACTAGCAAAGTGTTAAGTTTGAGGGTATTTAATAAGTGAGTTTTATAACCATAAATTAGATATTATTTTACTTGATATTTGGTTGATTTTCAAGAAATTCTAATATTCTTATATATGTTTTGGGTTTATTGTGTAGTTTGGATGAATTTTAATAAAGCTAGATGATTCAAGGCTCTTCCAAGATGTTACAGGCTAAAAAGATGGTGTTTAGGCATTGAAAGACGATTTAGAAGAAAATTTCCAACGAAGGCTGAGCCTAGGCACTAGTTTTCAATGCCAAGGTACTGGCATACACTACAAAAGCAGAAAAATTCCACCTAGGTGAGTGCCTAAGTGTTATGGCTACACGGTACTGTACCCTAATTTTTCATATTTGGCCTTATAATGCATAAATATAAATACACTATCTTAGGTCTGGCATAAGGTGAAAAACTTTTAGATCTAAAAAGGAGACAACGACTAAATCAAAATCAATCAAAGTTTTTTTTTTTCTCATTTTCTTATTTTTCTACAATCATGTTTAAATTAATTATTAAGATTTTCTTTAATTTTAGTATGACTTATATTTTTTTTCTAGGGCTACGATGTAGCCTAACTATGATATTTTAAATTATCTTTTCAATTTCATTAATGAATTATTTTTCCTAATTGAGCATTCGTCACTGTTCTTAACACTTCTAATTAATCAAACATTAATTAGATGATGGGTTAATTATAATGAGACTAGAAGTCGATTTATGTCTTAGTTCATTGTGTTGAATACCATAAATTGCATGTGATATGGGACTCCATGATCATAGTTTATGTTGTCATTAAAAGGAACCATATAGATTAATTAATCCTTAACTATTCTCATTTATGTATAGGGATATAGTGCATTCGCAATTAAAGGTGTTTTCTTTAAACCTCGAGCGAGCAAGTCTAGGGAAAATTTAGGGAATCTTGACTAGCAATTGGGATATTTATTTAGATTAATGAGATAGAAAATTCAATTTAGATTAGTTATAGCGAAATCAAAAGCCCTAGATTTTAAATTAATTGATATTTATATATTTAATGATTGCATTTTATTTAGTTTACCTTTATTTTATATTTCTTTCAAACATTCTGATCGAGTTCGATTAATTCAAATAAAGTTAAGAGTTATTATAATTTTGATAGTTAGTAATCTATCAATCCTTGTGAGATAATGCTTGATATTTATCACTTTATTACTTGTTAACGATAACATGCACGTGCATTCACTAATCACACAATACAACTTGAGTATTACAGCCACATTGAAAAAACATCTTAATATTGTGAAAACTGCTAAAATGATATATGGGGAATCTTAGGAGTCGACTTTGCTACTGAAGAAGTCAACTCTATTGCAGTTAGAGGTTTTTAAGCCAGTCATTATATTCATTAGCCTAGTCGTTAAATTGTGTAAATAGTCTCTATACCATAGACAAAATTTGTATTTAATCCCTTTACAATAATTCGATGATATGGCAACTTCATATCATTTAGTAATTTGATGATATGACAACTCCCTATCATTTAATCCCTCAACAGTTACATTTTTTGTCATCTCCATTAAATGTAGTGATGTGGCTTTTGTTTGTCTAATTTGACTTTTTTTATTTTGATGATATGGAAACTCCATTTCATAAAAAAAAAATCATTTAATTTTCACATATTATTACCTAACCAAAACGTTAATAACCTTAATTATTTTTCAACCAAGGCATGTTTAGGGTTAAAAATAAATAAGAAATTTTGCTTTATTATAATTAATACAAAAAATTGAGTAGCTCTCTTTTTCTCTCTCAAAATTGAAATTGCAATAGACCTAGCAAAGTATTAAAATTTGCAACCCCAAATTAAAATCAAAACCAAACCCTAACCTTCTTGCTTGATTTCACAAATTTCTCGAAATTTCTAAGTTCAAAAAAATTCCCAAACGAGGAGAAAACCAAGAAAGATTTTTCAAATTTCTAATCTTTTTTTTCTTTCTTGATCAAACTGTAAAAAATTAACCAATTCCTATATCCATTTTAATTAACTAAAAAAAATGGATTTTTTGAATCTCTGGTTTATCATCACTTCATCACTTGTTGAGTCATTGCTAAGCAAACAATAGATCGAGATTCATTCGAGCAAACCTAAATCTCCTCATTTTCCCCACTGTTATCTTTAAAAAAAAAAAGCAAATGCGAATAGAAAATAGCTAACTTTATGAGTGAGTTGTAGCAGAGTATAAACAATTTATAGCAGCATAGTTGAAGGTTTTGTTTAATTTTAGGTTGTTGTTGAGGGAGAAGGATGGATTATCTTTGAAGCCATGATTTAGAGCAAAGGGATGACATGTTAGGGTTTGGCTAAAGGGTCGATATAGGGTTCTGTTAAGAGAAAGGAGTAAGGGTTGGCCAAGAAAGACAAGGTGGGGTGAGAATTACAAATATTTTGGTTTTTTTTTTCCAAAGGTATAAAATGATATCATTTTGGTTTATCTAGTTTTTTGAATAATTCGAGTTGTATAATTCAAAGCCGATTTAAATTAAATAACTCAAAATTTTTATTCGAGTTGACTTAAAAATTCGAATAACTCGAATAATTTGAACTAATAAATTCATAATTTAAAATTTTAATAGATTTTTGAATATAAGGAAAATTAAATTTAAGGCTAATGGAGATTTATTTTTTATTAAACTACAATGGGAAATATTAATTACATTTAAAGAAATTAAAAACATGAAAATTATTAGAAAGAAAATAGAAAACCCTTAAAACCTGAATTTATTTTTTTTTCCCTTCCTCTTTTAAGCAATAAAACGAAAACCTCTCCATTTGCTCTTTCCTTCACTTTTTTTCCTGCAATTTTCACATTTATTCTCTTAATTTCTTAACTTTTGTTTAAGCTTTCCATGGATTAAGATTTCTTTTTTACTTATGAAACAATAATTTTCCCATCACTTTTTCTCTTAATTTTTTTTCTCAAGTCGATTTTCCTTCACTCTTATTCAGTCATCGCCTCATCCAATCTAAAAGGGCAATACTATTGACTCCTAGGAAATCGTATCTCTTGTATGTAATTAATAAGCTCCTAGGGATGGGTTAGAATTCAAATGCTGCTTATAATTTGTTGTTGTTTTATGTGTGTTATCATCAACCATTTGAGGATGGTTTTTGCAATTTTATTGTTTTATTTTTAGCTGTTAAAATGTCTTTTGACTATAGTTAGAGGTAGTGTTCCATGTAAGTGGACTTGTTTTCTTGAAGTATTTCTTAATGAAGTTGTGATATAGAGTAGCTTTGAATTATTTAGGGGGCATTTGATCGGTATGTACATTCAATTATATTCATATATACATTTCATATTGTGTTATGTATATCTCATTTTTGTTATATGTACACACTTTATACTTGTATGTACATATAAGTGGGCTTGTTTTCTTAAAATATTTACATCAAACATTATTGTGTAGGAAGTATTTGATTGATATGTACATTCAATTATAGTCATATACGTATAATACTAAAACAATATGTAAATAATGCTCTTGTAATATATATGTTTATATACATATTGTATATTTGTATGTTCATATAAGTGGACATATTTTTTTGGAGGGGTTAGTTGTCTCAGTGAAAGGGTTAGTTCTCTTAGTTGTAGTTAAATGATATTTCAATAATTAACAATCAAACAATAAATTGGCAAAAACTATCCTTACATAGTTGATGATTAAGGTCATTTAACTATAATTAAACCTTTACAAAAAAATTAACTATACTGTATACCTCACTGCAACATTATGTATATATGAATATAATTATATGCACATATGACTATAATAATATGTACAAATGACTATGATTAAAGTACATAAAACTATAATTGAACCAACCCCCTTCACAAAAAGAACCAACCTCTTTACAAAGGGAACCAATCCCTTCACTAAGAGAACCAATCCTTCTAAGGAAATATGCCCACTTATATGAACATAAAAGTATAACAATATGTAAATAAACATTTATATTATGGATGCATAATGTACATACTATTCTAATACTACATATGTATCTTACTATAATTAAATATACATATGAATATAACTAATTATATATATGATTCTAATTGAATGTACATATTATCAATAACTCAATGTTGGCTCTCTAACTACAATCATGGATCAAAACATATGCAAGAAAAACAATAAAAAAGAAAGGCTTAAATACACAAGTAGCCCTTATAATTTGTCCCAATTCATAGTTTGGTATTTAAAGAATTTTTTTGTCAATTTGGTACCTATATCTAAGTCTGTCTAACCTATTGCACCAAAGTCAAATTATGTTAAAAAAAGGTTGACGTGGGTTTTATGGCCAACAATACTCATCCATATGGTCAAGAAAGCCACATCAGCTTTATAATTTTTTGCTTAGTTAACTTTATTCTTAATTACTAAAAACATGTCAAAAATCAATTTATTTTGTTAACAAAATAAAAGTAGCTAAATTAGGGTTTTTTTAGGCTACCAGCTTCAATCCTCCAACCCTATGAAAAGCCATAAATAAAAAGAGGACAAAACTTGAGCGGCATGAAATTGGGCAAGTAAAACTTGAACAATTGGTTTATCAACCTAAACCAATTGTTGGCAAAAGGAATGGTGAAGACTTGCTCAAGAGCAACGCCAAGTTGATTGGAGTGGGATTTAATTTGTTTCTCACTACAGCCAATTTAGGTTAATTTTATGAACTTGAAAATTGGTAAAATTAAAAGCTTTTGTTGGATTTTGTTTAAGCTATCGTTGATGGATTTAGTTGAGTGATAGCTTTTTCATTTTGTTTTGGTGGGTTCCATTTTGATTATTTTCTTGTTTGGCGAACAATAAAATTTTCAAATTTTAGCAGTTTGATACGACAATAATGACATGACATTTTGATGATGTGTTAATATTTTATTAGTTGTTTGATTGTCATATCAGTAATTAACTAATACTGATAATATTAGATATTGACATGCTTGTTAGAATAAAATTTTATGTACAATTTAACATAAAATTTTTTTTAAAAAATATCAAACTAAAAATTAAATTAAAGTATAAGAACCCAATCATTATTTAACCCAAAAAGAAAATCATACTAGATTGTTACAACTAATACATCTATGATCTAAGGTTGTTTGAAAAGACAGAATAAGGTCTAAAATAAATAAAACAAGAAGTTGTTCGTTGACGAAACAAGACACAATATCCATTCATATGGAGAAACCATACATCATCATGAACTAATATCTGCCATATCGCGGATGTACTGTTTACCACATTAGTGGCAAAATCATGTATTGTATATGCCATACCAAATTTAATGCCGAATATCTAAGGAAATGTGATGGTGAAATGATTAAGCTGGCAAGAACCTTAGATGATCCAATGACAACAAATATAAAGAAACCCAAGCAGCACAGGGCTAACAGGATAATTCTTCCCTTTCCTCATGGTTGTTTCAGGCACAGCTCCTCTCTTGTTATGTTCTTCTCGAACTTCTCCACCTTCTTGCCTACAAGGCGCCTTCTTTTTTCCAATCACACAAAGATAAACTGCTTTTTGGTTGGTAAATTTTACCACTCACACTAAATCCTTGACAAAAACACTGGTTCGTTTTTGGAATCACCTAAAACTTGAAAAGAAAAGAGAATTCAACCTGTTTGAATTTGGGTTATGTCAAATGTTCTATATTGATAATACAATGATTCAAAATACTGTAAAGAAATAATGCAATGAAATTTTGCACCCCAAAACAATTAAGTTAAAGCCCGTCTAACTAAATTATTCAAATAATTTTTGATTGAATACATGATTGATTAAATTATTAGACATAGAAATATGCTAAAATTGAGATCTACAATCGATTTTATTCGGAAAGTAAGATGGATGGGAACGAAAGTATAGAGCAGATCAATTCAGATGTATGCAGCTCAAGAGAAGAAAGAAAGATAGCTTTGAAAATCAGAAACCAATGATCACCAAAAAAGAAAAAGAAAAGAAAGGAAAGTAACAGATTACAACGATGGCGGAGAGATCAGGTAGCCGACCGAGAAATCGAAGGCAATTTAAGGCGAAATCCTTTTTTTTCCTTTTTTCTTTCTCTTTTCGTCGCAAAAATCTGTGTCTGATACACGAAGACTATCTTGTAGTGCATGG
>JAQSVH010000005.1:7712512-7734838 GCA_029448705.1 Adansonia digitata | reverse complement strand
TTTGGATTTGAACTATTATGTTTGAAATGCCTTGCGTTAGACCTTATGCGTGTTGATTTTAATGACTTTTGTTGGATACTAAGATTAAGCAGTTAGAGATTTATTTTTGGATTGTATATAAATTGCTTTTGAACTATTATTCCATGACCTACATAACTATGAACTTATAAATTGGCATGGAGCTAAAATGTGTTTGAACTACTTTGATACGAAAATAAAAACATGGTTAAAAGTTAGTCATAAATTTATTAATTGTAGAGTTTAAAATGGATTGCAAGTGATGGATTTGAATGATTATGATTTAAAGTTACTCATAGTATTTATCGTCAGAATTAACCACGGAAGTGCAACTATCGTTACGAATAATATAATAGTAAAATAGAGTGTTATCTCGATACTAAATTTGTTAAGTACTAAAATTGAAACAACTTAATCTTATTCAAACTATCGATTAAAAATTATAAATTAAAACTACTACTACTACTACTAATAATAATAATAATAATAATAATAATAATAATAATAATAAAAGAAGCAAATAATAAATAACAAAAGTCTAGGATTACAATTTCTCTCAATACTACATTTAAATAAAACCCTACTCTCTTAACTTAACTAATGATAATGAGTTGTTAACCTAGAGTCCTAATTTATTTATAAGTATCTTACGATGGTCTTAAAAAATATATCTCTTAATCAATTTATTATATTCTATGCAAATTGAATTAAAAGAAACTCATTAAGTTTAGACTCTAATTTGGTTATATATGACATGCTTGTATATTCCTATCTAACATGCAGATTAATTTATCCTAATAAATGAGTATGAAGCATATGTCATTTAATCTAGGTCTAAACACAAAATTTCATTTTCCAAGTTCATTAAGGTTACCAAATTAATCTAATTGGTGATCAAATAATTAGAAGCATTAAGAATAAGATTGAACAAATAATTCAAATATCATTAAATCCAAAAATAAAATAAAATAATCCAAATTATATGTTGAGTTCCATTACAACCCTGAAAAAATAAATCTAGCTCATAATGAATATATAAAATATAAAACTAATGAGTTTCACCGTTATAAATAATACAAGAAAGATAAAAGAAGTAAAGCGAATATCTTCAAGCATCTTTGAAATCTTTCTAACTTTTGGAATATCATGGTGGCTTCTTTAATCTTCAAAAAACTAGTGAAAATAAAGTTGTGGAACATCTGGGATGTCTTTAAGTCTAATCCTAAAATTTTTACTTATAGGTAAAACCCTGAAGGTAAAAACTTAGTTTCTAAGTTGCTTGAACATATTATTTTTGAAAATTGCCAAACTTAATCACTTTACTTGATTGAGTCCACTTTATTTCTTAATTAAGTTGTTACTTTTGGAAACTTCTTTGGGACAAAAATATGAAAAGTATTTAAATAACCAAGTAAATAAAATATAAGGAAAGTAAATAATGCTAAATTAAAAACTATTGAAACTAAATAAAATTTAAATAAAATAATACTACTATAAATAAAATTTAAATAAAAATCTCTAAGACTTAGCTAATTTAATATGAATAATAAGACTAAATAACTCTATTTTATGGAGTTATATCACACCCCACACTTAAGATTTTGCTAGTCCTCGAGCAAATAAAACAAAAGAAAGAAAGCAAAACCAAACAAATGAAAAGAAATAAAATGAAACACTAATTAAAATGAATGTACTCAAATAATGATTACCTTAATTTTTCTCAATAGTCATCTCAATATCTCAACTCAGGGTAGATACAAACATAATTCAAATTCATGCTTCGACTCAATCATAAATCTCAATGCTTTAAATGAATTTCTAGTATGTGTAAATGATCCCCTTACCAATCATTGCATGCAAATTGAATAAATTTATACCAATGCAAACTACAAATTAATACTAGATTCTCATATGTTTTCTTTTCATCTTTATTTCCACTAATGTAGGCTAACATCTCATCAAATATCATGGAGGATTTTATTAAGCTTGTAATGAAAGGCTAGGGTCAATGTATGATAAAGGATATATTTTGACTTATGTCACTTACAGACACTTTTCATTATTCCAACTTTTATAACAAGTTTGAAGCACATATCCTTTTTTTTTTTAATGACATTTTTTTTCATACCATTTTATTCATTTACTCACTTTCATTTTTTTTCTTTTTCTTTTTATTTTTCTTTCATGCTTAACCAATACAACACAATTCAAATATTGCTCATTATATATATATATATTTGAAATAATTACACACTCAAGACTATATAGTGAAGGTTGATCATGGTCTTTCTTATTTGGCTAGGCTAAATTAATGTGGCAATCAAAAGAAAAAGATATATCAATTAGGCTCAGATGGGGTAACTAAGGATAAATATATAAAAGCAGGCTTAAAAAGGCTGAAACCATCTAAAGATGGCCTAAATCACCTCCTTAACTAAGTGTTGTATAGGATTTCGCCTAAAAAAAGAATCAAACAAATTCTAGGCCTCTAGATATAATTGCAATTTACATCAACATAAACATTCTTCAAATAAGCAATACAAATCAATGTAAGAGATTAGGTGTTCAAAATTTTGACAAACACATTCTAACAATAAGAAAAACAAAAGAATCTAATCATGTAATTAAACTATGCTTATATTTTTTTAAGAATTAAGATAAATCAATAACTAGGTTCTCATCATTGGATAAGGATATCATCATATTAAACACCAAACATCTCAATCATATTAGACTACTAAAAAAATGTAAAAGAACAAAGAAAAATTTATGCAAAAGCAAAGATAAAAAGAAAAAAATGCAAGAATCAATTAACCTAGACTAATTCAACACTAACAAGATAATAACCTTACCACCTAATTTAAAAGCAAACATTATCTTCAATGTTTATAAATAAAAGAGAAATAATATGAAACTCCCTTTTTGATGAAAGAATTTCAAGAAAATCTTTAATTATCCTCTTAGACCTCATCGTGTTTACTGAAGTTGGTGGGAGGCTTGGCGAGCAGTGGCAGTTTTCTTTTCCATTTTTATAACATGCAAAAAGAATAAAAAAATATTAAGTATGAAAAAAACTAAAAATTCTAAAATTAAGGAAAGAAAAGTTTAAGAACCTTGTGTTGCCTTTTAATAAGCACTTAATTTATAGTCGTCAGCTTGACTATCTTCAATGTTATTTTGGGTAGGCTAAACTGCTGTAAGATCTTTGACGACCAAATTTGCCTCCCAAAAGATGTTTGAAACTTTGTTTTTTCACCTTGAACTCCCTAGGCCATTTTACGTCAACAATTAACCATCCCAGTGCTCTTTTATAGTTTCTTAAGTGTACCAGTGAGGACTTACGCTCCAATAAGGGTGATTTTTGAATAAAGGGCTTTAAAGATAATGTTGCATTAACTAAAAATTCCAATGGTTCGAGCAAAGGAATGAAGCTAATAAAATATGTTTGTGCCTCTAACATTCTTAAACACCGAATACAGTCAATATTATCCCATTCAGAAGTTGAAATCAAAGATGCCTTAAATTTCTTAGTGGAATAACTCTGTATGAACACTTTATTGGATGCACAATACTCACCATATTCTTTTAGGAAGGACAACGGTGTGTTGAACTGGTTTTTTTCTTTTTTAACCTTTTCATCATGTTTATCAACCCCAATTTCATCTTTAAATTCTAGATCCTCGCTATCCCCTTGAATCTCTTTACCATTTATAAGATTTTTTTTAGTATTACATGGTAAAGTTTCTTAAGGGCAATTACAGATTACATCAACAAGTTGGCCCACTTGTGTCTCAATATTCTTTAAAGATGCTGCTAAAGTTTAAATAATAGCATTTTCACTTTCAATTTTTTCAATATATTGCATAAGCATCTATTCTAATAATGGCTTTTCTTCTAGCATAAGAACTTGTGCTTGCAGTGGAAAACCCTGATGAAAGGTTGGATTGACTAAATATGAAGGCCATTGAGTGTTGCGCCAAGCAAAACATGGATCATCGCTTGAATTCAAATGATAGTTGTTAGAATAAAAATACTTCTACTGCATACTAATTAGTTTCCAACATATTGAATGGATTTAGCATAAATTGGGCAATAATAACTAGTATGTGCTCCCCCATATAATTTGCAAGTTATGAAATGGGCTTTGGATAGCATGTGTACTCAAATTGTCAAGCTTCCCAAAAATTGCAGCCAATTGTACAGATATGGCAATTAGTGCATTCCTTTGTTCAATTTCCTCATATGACCATTGATCATCGTAGAATAACATCTCTTCAAATTACCTAAATAAAATAAAAATAAAAAAGTTTGAATTAAGACTAAGCTTGCTTAGTATTAATATTAACAAAAATAGTAAAATAATTCCCTAGCAACGATGTTAATATTGAATAAATTTGAAATATGTTGAAGTTTTTTTTCCTTGTTTATGAGTTCTTTTGTTTCTTTCTGCCTTAGTTTGGTCCAAGATAGTTATCCAGCGGAGTGTTACGATGGTGGAATTCAAGTACTCAAAAGAAAAAGAGTGTTTGCCTATGTTTGCATGTTTAGGTTTGTTTGGTTTCCATTTTCCCATTGAGGTATTTGGGTTTGTCTGTATTCAGTCTGTTGTTTTGCATGGGCGAAGCAGTATCCTTTCCTTCTTTGTGGTTTGTCAAGGTAATAAAAGGGGTGCCTATAGTGATGTGGTTTTTTATTTTATTTTTGTGAAGTTATTTGGTCAGTGGAGTGTATGGGTTCATTAGTTTTTTTTAAAGCTGAAGCTTCGTTGGTTTCTTTGTTTTGGCGAGGAAGTGTGCAAGTGAGGTTATGTTCTTGCTTTAGTTGGATTTGAATAAATATGGGTTAAAAAATGTTACTTATGACAATTAGAAACCCCTTTAATAGATTTCATTCTAAATAGTTATCAGTGGAATGATGCATTAGCAGAGTTCGAGCTTTCAAATTCAAATGAAAGTATGCCTATTCCCACGCACTTAGGTTTTTTTTAGCCTTGGTTTTGCCATTGAGATGCTGCTTTGACTTTTTATTTTTTTTTTTGGTGGAAAAATGATATTAAAGGGTGATATAGAGCCCTCTCAGGATTTGTTCGCATTAGTGTATTTACGTTTATTTGTATTTGGTCTACTCAGTGTAAGGTTGCCTATCTTTTCTTTTATTGTTTTATGTCTGCGGCATTATGTTGCTTCATTTTTTATGGTTTGGCTAAGTAATAAAAGGGATGCACATATCGATATGGTTTGTCTCTCTGTTTTAAGGAAGACATATGGTAGTTGAAGAATGCAATCTTTTTTATTGCTTTTAAAAGGTAGAGTTTTTTTATGTTCTTTTTTTGGATGATGTTGTGCGTGGGCGAGGTTATATATATTTTTAACTAATCAGCAATGGATGAAATTGTATATTTAATTAGGTTAGATTTAAATGTATATGGATTTAAAAATGTTAGATATAACTATTAAAAATATTTTCATGAAGAAATAAGAAAACGAGGGGTTAAGTTTATAGAAGATTCATTAATGCATTATTGTTAAACGCAAAAAATACAAACACATAATTTTTGTGTAAATATCAATATGACAAATTATTCAAAAAATACATGAATTAAGACATCTTATGTAAAAATTAAATAGAAAATCAATATTGCATTTAAGAAAAAAATTTATTTGTTGACCTTCTCTTTTTAAAGTTTCTCTATTATGCAAGGAAAAGGTTTCAAAACATGGACAAAACAAATCTTTTTTTGGCCAACTTTAAGATTTAAAGATGAAGATTCAAACTCTAGCCTTTTTAGTGGAAAGAAGTTATTATATTCAAATATACTAGCAATTCTAAATATATATTGCTTTATTAATAGAGCTCTTTTTATTCACTTAATCTAGGCATCAGCTAGAAAAATTATACTTAACAAACATGAAAATACAATGAGCAACATAAGAGCAATCCTAGCCTCTGGATCATTCATGCTGGAGTAAAGAATATGCAATAAGATTGTTTTTTTAGACAAAGCATGACAAAGTGACCGTTGTTTCTAGTTTGGTTGTTTCTAGCCTATTATGGTATTGGTATCAAAAAACAAAAAACGATAGAAATTGTGACTCTGATGGGGAATATATAGTATGTAAAATAACTAATGAAAGTATACAACACACATTAAAAGAATTATGGAGGGTCTGGAAGTTTTGATTGCAATGGGGATCATAGAAGGTTTATTAAAATAATGGTAGTTAATCTTACTAGTAAAAGCATATAGCATTAATTGTAAGTTGAGTAATTAATCGGGAATATGTACGATTTAAAAGAAAATAGTTTTCTAACTTCGTTTTATGCAACTAAGTTGATCCAAAAAGGATTGTGGAGGATCTATACGTTATAGAAGGTTTAATAGTACTAGATTTTGACATAATCATAAAAATGGGTATAACTTTTTTCTTTTAATTTTTTTAAAATAATATTTTAAATTTTAAAAATAGGTTTTTAGGAATAACAAATTTTGTTGCTACTTATTATTTAATGAAAAATATCCAATAGCTTTTATTTATATTATTTTAAAGATCTATTTGGCTTATTTTATAATTTTCCCAACCGAGTTAGTGTCTTTGACTTATGACACTAAACTCAGTTAGGGGTTTTATAATGACACTAGAATTTTGTTATACTTACGCATGTAGATGAAAAACTATTTTTTAAAAAAATATTTTTTTTGAAAAAAATAAGTTAAAAAGTTTTTTCTTAGTATAATATAGTCTATAATTTATCAAAGCAACAAAAGTGGACGAAAAAAATATTTTTTTAAAATTTATTTTGATTTAAAAAAATTTATAAAATGGAGAGGTTTTTCTAGATTGAGTAGTTATTTTTTAAATTAAAAGATAAACTATAAAATAAAAGTAGTTTTTAAGTAGTTATTTCTTAATATTAAAATACTTAAACATCCTTCATTTTATATATAACAAAGATATTTCTAATCAATTTAATATTTTAATATTTATTTATTTTACAAATATTATTACTGATATTAATTTATACATAGCGATTTTATATATGTATAGATATAGTATAGCCAGAGAGAAATATGTGTATATATAAATGCAAAAAGATCCTAACAAAGGATGGTTAAAGGCTGTTCATGACTATGCCCAGTAATTAAAAAAATAAATAGAACATTACAATAAAGTTTAATCATGGTGACTGCTATAACATTAGTTGTCGCTACCGAAACAGAGATAGGAACCAACATTATTAAACTATCGCTAAGAATTTTTAAAGGTTTGTATATTTATATTTTTATAAAAGATAATTTTATATTTGTATCTTTGTAAAAACTATTGAAACAAACAATTATTGTATAAAAAATTATCATTTTAATAATGATAATTATCAGTTATATTTTTAAATTGTTGTTGTTTTCATGACAATTGAAATAATTATATTAGTAATAGTGATTATTGATTATTTTTTAAATTGTTATTAGTATACACATTTTAAATAATCGAATTAATTAAATTAGTGTAAACTGATAACATAAAGTCGGTTAAATGAAAACTTTCTAACATAACTCTTTAATAATAATAATATTTGCTATAGTGAAAGGTTAATTTGTAAAAAATATGGAAAAAAATATATGAGGAGTTAAATGCGGTGTGGTTATTGATGTGATTGGTGAATATGATGGCAGAGCATTTATGATAACAAAAGATTTGATTTATTAAATGCTTAGGTTTTTTATTGACCACACCGTGGTCATCTTTAATTAGCTCTTCAAGAGCATGCTATTCAATGGTAGATTCAAACTATTCCCTTTTATTTTTGAGGAATAATGCCTTTCAATAATATCAAGCATTCACGCTTCTGACGTGTGCCATCTTGATCTATTTGCACTAGTTTATCAAGAACTTCAATCCAACTGGAGCATTCACAATTAGGATATGTGACTTCGTGACCTTTTTAGCATCATTAAATGCATCAGGAAGTTTGTTTGTAATTTCTTGTAGATGTATTTCTTTTGTACCTTGTTTTCACACTCAGAGGTCCTTGAGTCTAAATGGGATAGATGTTTTTCAAACCAAGGAATTTCCTCATCTGATTTTTGATTCATGGCCAATGAAGTGTTAGGTATCCCTATCAAATGGAAACTCTACCTGATCGAAATTATAATTCGTGAACAGTGCGATAGAAAGATCACCCAGTTTAGGCTTTAGAAACTTAATTGTGGATGGTGAATCAAACCTAACGTAAATCCTAACACACTATTGGGAACCTAAATTTTGTCTCATTAATGGTGCATCAAGCATTTACACTGCACATCCAAAAGTACGAAGCTGTGAAATATCTTATTTGTAACCTATAACCAACTACAGAGGGAACTATGTTAGTCAAATAGTGGGCACAATTTAATAAGTGCCTCCATATGCATAACAGCATGGCCTTACATGAAAGTTTGAGCTTTATCCTTAACACAGGGGTACGAGTGATGATTTGGATGCATTTTACTAAGGATTCTGCTAATACATGTTGTGTGTGTACATGTGAGATTGGGTGCTATACCTCTATTCTCAATTATGTAGTACATTACGCATCGAAGCTCTTAGAGATGAATTCACCTACATTATTCATCTTGATGCTCTTGATCAGTTAATTAGGGAAGTGTACCCAGAGCTTTATTATCTATGCAAGTAAACGTGCAAAGGTAATATTGTATGTGGATAACAGCAAACATTAAACCATTTGTAGGATGCATCCATTAGAACTATAAAATATTGGAATGGTCTACTTGCATGATGTATGGGCCTACAAATATCACCTTTGATCCTCTGAAGGAAAGTTGGTGATTCCAGATCCACCTTCGTAAATGAAGTCCAGTGATGAGCTTACCTTGTGAGCATGTCTCACGGGAGTAACCCTTAGACGGCAATGCCTTTTTATCTTTTAGTGAGTGTCCCTTAGTATTAAATATGATCCTACACATTGTTGTAGCTCTTGGGTGACCTAAGCAATCATGCCATAGTCCAAACTCATTGGGATTCACAAGTCTTTAGGGCATAGAATTCATAATCTTAGATCTAACCCTAATAGATGCCCATACTTGAAGCCTTTAGCTCCTCATAGATGGTTTTTCGATCTATCTTGTGTGAAATGATGCAAAGACTAGTTCCATTATCTTTAACTAGTGTTTTAATGTGATATATATTCCTAAAGATATCTCTGAAGCTAAGTTCATTTTTGATTTTACACTTAGCAATGCATCCCCTATTTGTAACATGTTACTATTCAATAGTATAAGTATGGCATTACCTAAGCCATCAATAATGTTAACAAGATCTGATATAGTATGGACATTTTTGCCTTGCATAATATCACACTCAAGAAAAAGCCTTTATTGTAGAGGATAATATGCGTTGCTCCATTGTCTAAAAGACAAAATTCATACTTTTTCTCGGTCTTTCCTTTTTGCACTAGTGACTTCTCCAAGTTTCAAATAAAATAAATATATACTTAATAAAAAATTGTAATAGTGAAGGATAAACTAATTAATATAAAATAAAACTTTTGGTTTTATTCAATAAAAATTATCTTAGGGAATTTTTTTAATCATCCAAGGTATATTTATTCAAAATAAGAAAAACCCATAATAATTTAGTCTTAACTAGATTTACATAAAACAGACGACCCCTTAAGCCTATTCATTTATCCACAAAGTGAGTCTTATATAGTAGTTCTCAGTCATGCCAAAGGTTAATCCATTTTCTTCGATTTTCCCCGTTGATCATTAATTAAGTTTCAAACTTGAAGAGTAGTGTTGGCTATAATTAGAGCTTCATAAATGAATGACTCAATGGCATGGCTTTCAATATGCTTGCCTTTACCGGATTGGTATTAGTCTATAACATGATTAGGCATACAACAAGTATACGACCAATGCTCTTTTCCACTGCAGTAGTGATAGATGCCCTCTTGCTTTCCATGAGGCTTTTTGCCATCTTTATGATTGGGGCCGAGAGTCTTATAGCGATTATCTTTACTGCCACCTCTTCTAGAAAGTTGCCTATTTTTGTAGTCTTGGCCCTTAATTTAGCCATTTCCCTTTGTAGAGCTAGCATTTATGTCAATAATGCTTTAGACTTAGAAAGTCTCATATCATGGTTTGTGAATAATAATTCATTGTTTTGCTCAGCAATCAGAAGGCATTCAATCAGCTCTAAATACATCTTATATTGCTTTTGTATTGTTGTTAGAGTATTAGGTTCTAGCATGAAAAATGAAAAAAGTTTTCTATAAAAGTTTTTCCTCAAAAATTTTGGTCCCACATAAGTCAAAGCAAGAGACAATGTCGTACAAGGCCAAGTTGTAATCATCCACGAACTTAAAGTCTTGCAAGGTGCATCCAATCATGTGGGGCTTTAGGGAAGATCAAAAATTTTGTATTATCATATGCTCCTTAAGTCAAGCCCACAAAACTGCAAGGTGTCGTACAGACAGATATGGAGTCTTCAGGCTCTCATATATATGTCGCGTCAGAAAAATCAAGGTATTCCTCTTATCTTTGCCATTTACTTGACCATTTGCGATGATGGCACTTGATAATCCTAGTTCTTCTAAGTGAATCTTCATGTCAAAGCACCAAGACAGGCAATTGGATCCACTCACATTAAGGATGCGG
Organism: Adansonia digitata; assembly: GCA_029448705.1. Classification (NCBI taxonomy): domain Eukaryota; kingdom Viridiplantae; phylum Streptophyta; class Magnoliopsida; order Malvales; family Malvaceae; genus Adansonia; species Adansonia digitata. Next base: position 7,724,166 of record JAQSVH010000005.1, on the reverse strand, counting down.
GATTTTAGCTTCTCAATGTTAGCCATAGTCTTCACATAAAAAAAACTCACAAATTAGACATCTTTAGGTGTCAATAAATAAAACAACAAGTGTTGAGTAAATGTGCATATAATATTTCACATTTAGACATTCACAAGTAAATTTGATAACTTTGTGTGTCAAAAGTTATTCTTTTAAATTTTGAAAAATTCCTTTAGCTTTTTAAGCAAATTGCAAACTAGTCCCAATCTTGAAAACTTAGGTGTTTTCTTGCAAATAAACCACTTCTAGTGGTTTTCAAGGTTATTCAGGTTATAGTAAGGTTGGGCAACTCGCCATCACTTTAGGAGTGACCTTGTTCGACCAAGAGGTGGCACCTTTCGTCAAGGGTTTCTTTGATTTGTGAATTTTTAGCCATAATTGGTGGTGAGGTAAGAAGACTTAGCCTAGTAGGGAAGTCACCTAGATAAACTAGCTTTTTAGGCTAGATAAAATTATTTTGACAACCTAAGCCTGCTTAAAATTGAGTAAACATAAAATTATCACTGATTTTATTATTTCTCTTGAAGCGCTATATATTTCTCATCAAAGTAAATTATTAGAATCTTTATAAAGATATAAATTAATTAAATAAAAATAAAACACAATTGATTTACCAATTTCCTTACCTTTGGAGCAATCGGGCTGATAATGTGTTATGGCATTATGGAAATTGGTAAGCCTAGTAGCTTGTAAGCAAAACAATAATCGCAGCTATAAAAGAGAGAGAAAGAGAGACAGAGAGAGAGAGAATAAATATATAGAAAAGGGTATTTTTCTTGCTTAATTCAGTGTGTTTACAGCAAGAATGTTATCGCCTTTGTATAGGCATCAAGCGAGATCGGTATTGACTATACAGAATCAAATTACGAAGATTAAAATCTTGTAATTGTAATCGTAATTAGAATATTACAAAGACTATGATTTTATAATTGTAATCATATGTGAGGAAATCTTGGTTATGGTTATGGTATGTCTAATATTATAGAGATTTCGATCTTATAATATACCATAATATATTATACCGAATTAGCAAGTTTAATCTCAACCTAGCCAGCCGCTCCTTCCCAAAATTGCTTTGAATTTTTCATCCTTCCCCCTCCCTATCCACGGGCAATTGGACAGGACCCATCGACCCGACCCTTTTCCTTCCACTAAATTAATACTAGCAACAAATTAAAACTCCCTAAATACCAATTTACACATCTCCGTTTTTCTTCAAAATCTACACCCCCATCTGAGGGAAGTTAAAAACCCAGCCACCAGACCAACCAACAAGTCACGAGTTCACTGCCCTTAGGGGGATTTTTGGAACCACATTCAACATAATTTCCAGAAATTTCAACAAGAAACGAGGTTATTTTAATATTTTCTGGTACTCCCCTTCTCAAATTAATTCTGCGCACTAAGTGGTCGACAAAATGTGTTAAAGAGAGATATTAGAGTAAGATTAATTAGTTAAGCTATCATTTCGATCAAGGATTTAAGGAGGTGAAATGTAAAATACTCTCCCTTTTTTTTTTTTAATTTTTCTTTTGGGTTTCTTCCTTTTCTGAGTCACAGCACATTTATACGAAAAGAAGAACAAGAATGAGGAGCTCCCTTTTCTATCAGACCAGTTGTTGCCTATGGAGAAGAAGAATAGGACCAACAACCAAACCTTACCGTTGTTTTTTATCATCCGCTTCCTTCTCTACTGCGGACTATGACGACAGCAACGCCTTTCAAAGCAATCCTTCTAAAGTCAAGATCTTCGACCGCCACCTCAAACGCAAACAGGTACTAGTGTTTTGATTTTCATATATTTATACAAGTCTAGTGATTGTAAATTAGTCAGTTAAGTGATTGATTGATTTTTTTGGGTGGCAGCGTGATCGAGCAGCGTGGTTGATGCGTCCCAATGATTCCTTCGTACATGCTGTAGCTGAGAATCTAGTAGATCGCTTGGAGGTTGTTATCTACACTTTGCTTTACTTACCGTAATATTTTGCCAGTAAGGTTCCATTTCTGGTGATACAAATTCTTGATCGAACATGGTATTTTTACTTCAGGAAATTTGTGAAAAAAGATAGTTAACTGCTTTTACTTTGCCATTTCTATTCTTTCATGCCCATTTGCTTCATTCTTTGGTTCTAATTTTAAGAATTTAGTGGCATAAAATTTTCCAATGGTAGTTGGCATAAACTTACCTTCAAAAAGGACAACATTTGTTTATGGCTGAAACTTTTCCTTGGTAATTTGGGTACTTTATGGTTGTTTATTTTACCATCTACTTTTTTGTTCCTAAATGTAAAAAGCATTTGGATACAAAAGCAGACAATTATTTTGAAAAATATAAAAGTTATTTTCTTTCTTTTCGAAAAATGCATTGTTTTACTTTTATATAGAAGAATTATATTAGAATTGGCGTTGTGTTTTATTTATCTGCTCCTTTTAATTGATTTATGATTTTACTTTCTATCATTTACCTTTTCCTTTTAGCAACTTTTAAAGAATTAATGAAAAGAATTATCAAGAGCAAGTAGCAAAAGCGACGACTAGAAGGAGTTTCCTTGTAATAATGTAATTGTGAAAATCAATTATGTATTTTTGTTTTTTTTAGGACTGCAAGAAAACGTTTCCTACGGCATTATGCTTGGGAGGTTCTTTGCTAGCTGTAAGGCGATCGCTACGGGGACGTGGTGAGTTTTAGTTTAGCAAGTTCTGCTCCTACCATTTATATTGCTATTTATGTCGTTTAGCATTACAATTAGTGACTGGCCTTTTTAAATTTTGGGGGAAAAATAATTAAAATGACAGGATCCTTTTCGAACAGATGGAACAGTGGAAGATAAATATGAGTGAAAACTTTGTTTTTGTAGGATAGTGGTTAAAGCAGTTAGAGGCAGTGCTTTAAGTGATTGATGCTTTTCTTTTCAGATGAACATATATGGTTTCTGTGGCTGTTTTAATACTTTTTTTTAAGAAATATGTTATTAGTATGATTCTTGTTATTTTCTGTTTCTTCATGGTTAAGCCTTTCTTTACATGTAGACAAATGTTTTACGATGCCCATTTGGAAATCAAGGAAAAATCTCAAGGATTTTGAGTAGAGAAAAAGCCAATTGCAACTATAGTGTATGAAGCTGTGAGTTTAATCATCATTTTACTGATTTAGGTTTTATTATATAAGACGGTTGTTGCTATGTTTTTTAGGCACAAGCTTATAACTTCTGCAGATTCCCATCCTAGAATGATTCTTATACTCTGCTCAATTTTAGTTTATTTAGTTGCTTATAGTTATATGGGTGCATGTTTACTTCTTGGAGTCTAATTTGAAACTCCATTAGATTGTTGATTTTGCTACTTTTGGCTTTTGCAAGTAAAAAACAAAATATAAAAAAGTGGATTTGGATACAAAAGCAAAAGGTATTTTAGAAGAGTGTAAGTTAAAAACTTCATTTTAAAGGTAATATTAATTTTATATCGAACTATTGAGCCTGAATTGGAGTTACCATTTGGCAGTTTGCTCGGTTTAGTTGAAATATGGCTTTTGCTTTTCACTATTTACTCTATTGTGAAATGTGAGGATTCAAATAGCTAATAGCACATGCACAAATAAAGGGATCCTAGTTAAGCAAAGTCCAAAAGAACAAAAAACCCATCCCACTCTTATAAAATTTTCATTTTAGCCACGTTCTTACATTGGTCAATTTGTTCTTCATGTTTAACTTATGCTGCTGCTGCTATTTTTTTATGCATTTATTTCCTACCACCACACCTATTCCTAGAGTATCTTTTGCATTTATTTTTCCCTTATTTTCTCACCCTAGGTTCTAATTGATCAAGAAAATTTCTTTTCTTTGGATCATGAATATTCAATTTAACACCACATTAAGTTATGTATGCTATTCAATATCTAGAATGTCATTTTTGTACTCCCTTAGTGTATATGCAGTAGCTGATCAAACTTCCTCTTGATGCTTGCAAGTGCAATGATTTATTTATATCTCATTTTAACAATTGTCCACCTTTGTTTCTGCACTTCTGCGTAGATATGTTACTGATGTTAGTAAATATATAGCTAAGTATAGCCTCTGTGGTTAGTAACCATTATAAATCATAATGATACTGAACTTTTTGTTATCCAGGTGCAATTCAAAAGTTTATTATGATGGATACCTCATATGATATGTTAAAGCTGTGCAAAAGTTCTCAAACAGATTCCTGCAATGAAAAAATTGAAACAGCATATGTGGTTGGTGATGAGGAGTTTCTGCCCATGAAAGAAAGGTACACTTTATTTACTTTGTATATTATTGTTGAAATTTATTTCATATTCTAATTGTTTGTATTTGTTGACGTAAAGTTCAGTAGATTTGGTAATCAGTTGCCTAGGGCTCCATTGGACAAATGATCTTCCAGGAGCCATGATACAGGTTTGTGCTTTTTATTTTTCAGTGTATTAAGCATCCGTGTCAATCTTGGTGCAATAATATTCTTAAAAAAAAAAAAAATCTTGGCTATCATTGGCTGGAGAGGAAGATGCATGTTATGAGTACATTATACATGAATAATGTGGTGCTTAGGGTATTAGTAACAAGCGTGATTATCTATCTATACAATATATGATTTTTGAGTCTTAGGACTCAAGGGGTATTTTTGAAATTTATAAGATTATTTTTGTCCGGCAACATTAAAAGGGAGAATTCCAAAAAAAAGAAATGGATTTAATAATTATTAAAAAAGAGTGAAACCGGAAAAGATAATTCCAAAGAAAGAAATAACGATTATTAGAATTATTAATAAAGAGACTATAATTACCATTTTACCCTTATTTTTATTTGCTGCTTGTTTTTTTCCTTAAAAAACAAACAGCGGGGGTCGACTCCTTGGGTGAGGAATTTTCATTTTATTAATTATTTTTATTTTATTTTTAATAACAATTATTAGAATTATTAATAAGGAGACTGTAATTATCATTTTACCCTTATATTTATTTGCTGCTTGTTGTTTTCTTCCTTAAAAAACAAACGGTGGGGGTCGACTCCTAAGGTAAGGAATTTTCATCTTATTAATTATTTTTATTTTATTTTTAAATGATGTATTTAAAGAATTGGTCCGCACATTGACTCATGGATCAATTTAGAACCATACCAAATTTGCTAAAAAAAAAAATTTATTTATTAATTCTTTTTATTTTAATTTTAGAAGTTTATTTAAAGAAATTAACCCACATGTTAACTTTAAGGTTATTTTAGGATTGATACTCGAGCCGATCAATGAAAAAAGTTTAAAAACATTTATTTTAATAATTATTTTAATTTTATTTTTTAAATGATGCATTTAAAGTGATTGATTCATACTTTGACTCATGGATCGATTTAAAATCCATATCAAATTTACATAAATAAATATTATTTAATAAAAATATAAAAAATTTTAAAAAATATCATTAATTATTTTCTTTTTAAATGATTTGCTTATAATAATAGATTTGCTTATAACTCCAAATCAATTAAAATTCATATCCAATTTTAAATACATATTTCTTAGTTAATAAAATTTATTTTGTAATTAATTTTTGATTAATAATAATTAAAATTTATAAAATAAAAATAATCCCTCAGCGAAGCGGGGGCATAACACTAGTTATTGTGCTTAAACTTGAGTGTGATACATGCACATATGTACATATATGTTCAGTCTATGATTAGTAACAAGCTCGATTATTGTGCTTAAACTTGACCGCGCGCGCGCACACACACATATATATATGTTCAGTCTATGTTTTTAGGAAATACTTGGACAAGTTTTGTACTTGCATACTTCTAAAATATATCAAGCATTAGTAAAATATCATTCTTTTTAAATGTTTTGTATGCCTTGAAGTAGTAAATATGCAGCCAATGTTAAACAAGACCATATGCGAATATTGACTTCAGTCTAGCAGTATATAAGAATAATATCATCAATATTTGATTGAGAGGTGTAAACTCATTACAAGTACAGGTAGAGGTGCCTTATACTGTAGGATAGGAGTCATAAAAATCATTTATAAAGGCCTCAGCTAATTGATAAGCCATGTTTTCTCTTGTTATAATCTATTTTAGTTCTGCTGACATTGAAGAACAGCTCCTTGCTTTCCCTGCCATTTTATTGAGTTTCTAATTAAACTACACAATCAAATGCAAAATATTCAGGTTGCTTCCACATACATGTCAATGACAGAATCTTGATTGTTGTATTTATGACAGTGTAAACTGGCATTGAAGCCGGATGGCCTATTCTTAGCAGCTATTCTTGGGGGAGAAACCTTAAAGTATTCTATACCCTTTTCTTTTTTTTCCTATGCTGATTAGAACCTAGTTTATACATTGTTGCATGTGTTGCCTTTCTGTCTTAACTTTTGTAGCTTATACTTTTAAATAGGGAGCTGCGAATAGCTTGCACCGTGGCTCAAATGGAGCGTGAAGGAGGCATTAGTCCACGTGTATCACCTTTGGCACAGGCATGTGACTTGCTATATGTTTTCTCTAAATTTAGTTGCTCGAAGGGTGATAGTTTTTTGAGTTTCCCAATCTTTTATATTATCATTCAATTAGTGGGTTATTAATGTATTGTATGTTTTTTATAATTCATTCTCGTTTACTTTAGCAATTGCAATTCAACTATTGAGTTATAATGTTCATGTTTTTATTTGACATATCTATATATCCATATCTATTCTATATATAAAAGTGGCTTACAAGATATTAACTTTTGAGGAGATATTACAGAGAGGGAGAGACACACACAATTATAATAATTTTTCTGCATCTTACAATGTACATGGGAACTTATACATGCCTATATATTTTCTCTCTAAGTTTTCTTTTTGTGGTTTCACTGTGCGTGCTAAGTTGTTGGTTGGCAATATCATATGGCAATAAAATTGATGTGTGACATTTGATAGCTGAAAAAATGTCTTCCAATTTAATTAGGTTCTATGTTGAACTGTATGAACCACACTCACTCGGCATTAGATGATGCTAATTTCTTTTGCTTTATTACTTTTACTGTTCATATGTTGTCTTCTCTCTCCAATTATAACTGTTGTATCATTGACCTGTATAAGAAGCGACATTGAATCTTTTATTTGGGTTTTTGAGATATTGTAAAGCTGAAGTGGATGGTGATGGTGATATTTCTAACTTAGAGAAAGTAAAGCAAAACAACTTCTTGGCAGTTTTTTTTTTTGGTTTTTGGGCTGGGGCAGGTTAAGAAAAAGTCCGTGTGAAAAAAAATTTCTGTTGATAAGGGTTGGAAACTTACACTAGCAGCATCCTATCTATTATTAAATGTGAGGGAAAGCTGGCTCCCAATCTGCAAATTTACTTTGGTTTTTCCATTGAGATTTAAATTCAAATGGACCACAAGAGATTAAACTTGTTTTGAGTTAAATTATCATGTTTCAATTGCATAGAATGTTGTGATTATGTCGGTTTTGTACGAAAAGTAAGCCCTCACAACAAAAACAATTTTTTAAAAGGAAAAACATTTTCCATTACCCTTGTTTTAAGTTGCATTTTAGCTTTGTCTTCTTCAGGTCAGGGATGCAGGCAACCTTTTAACAAGGGCAGGCTTTGCACTTCCTGGTGTTGATGTCGATGAATATGTGGTTAGATATAAGAGTGGTAAGAATTTCCTCTTTAACATTTTTAAGTTTTGAATTTCAACTTGTACAGTTGTAACAGCTGTCTAACAAGGTGATCTATATTGAATTTAAAATGTCTGGTTTTCAATTATGGGCTTATAAAATGTCTGGATGAAATTTCATGTTTATTAAGTGCAACTTATTTTCCAGGATTGCTTTAAATTGATTGACATCTATATAGAGCTACAACAAATTGTTGAACGATTTGCAAATGGGAACACTAAGTTCGTTGCATTGTTGAGGTTTTTCAACTATGCTATTCAAATATGGGTGTGAGTATTGGATACGAGTATGTATTTGCCACGGATATGTTCAATTCTAAGTTTTTCCATGTATTTAGAGAGAATTAGGCAGGTCATATCCCTATACTCATATCTGTATGTGTTGGAGACGGATACTTTAAGAAAAAAGAAGAGTCGGAGTAGCATAATTTTTTGTAAAATGCTTCTAGCTGTAAAAATTCCTCATTATGAGGATAAAAGTCATAGGAAATGTGTACCAACCCAATTTGAAATGCCGCGGAGAGTATTTTGTATCGATTTGCACCCTAGTTTACATTTACCCTCCATATAGGCTCCCTCTTTGATGACTAATTGGCCTGCTATTCTTTACATTGCTTAATTTGTTAATATTATTTTTCATTATCAATAAAACCATTTCTCTCTTTTATGCAGCCTTGGATCTAATCGAACATCTGCGAGCGATGGGTGAAACCAATGCTCTGCTGCAAAGGAGCAAAGTAAGACATCTTTTGGACAATGATGTCTATCTGATTTAATCTAAGTTATACGTACTCAAAACAAAGAATAAGATAACGTTAACCTTAAACTGTGTTAAATTTTTTAATTTACCCTACCTTGAAACCAGATCCTGAAGAGGGAAACGGCGCTAGCGACTGCAGCTATCTACGATTCATTGTTTGCAGCTGAAGATGGCACCATCCCTGCAACTTTCCAGGTCAGTGCATTAATATTCATTCCAAGGGCTGTAATTTGAAAGAAATGCAGTATGCATGCCGTCAAATCTTTTGTTTTTAACTTTTTTCTCCTTTCTGTCTCTCTAACTGTTTTTTCCTTTAGTCCATTGAGAGAGCGAAAGATAAATCCTAAAAGCAACAGGAGGGAGAATACTTATCTAACTCGAAAGTGAGAAAAGGAGAAGCTCTTCTGAGTCTGATCTGATCCCACCGGAGGGGCATAGTGGCAGAATGGTCTAATAAAGAAGTTTAATAACTAGATTCAAGTCCAATCTGATTTCCCCTGAGGGGTTTGAGGGGAAAATGGTCTGATAAAGAAAGCTTTAATTGTTAGACTCACTTCTTAGCATCCAAATGCGGGAGTTGAAGTTGAGGAAGTCTCTATAGCAGTCCACAACCTCTCCTAGGTATCGAATAGATTATGGACTTCACCTTCGCTTTAGCCTCGTGTCCACTCAAGCAAGGTCCTCCACCGCTTAACATTACTACCACCACTTGACAAGTAGAAAAATGTTAGCCTGTACAGAATAGAGAGGGAAAGTGAGAAGTTAAATCGACGGTGAGGGTTAGGAATGTTGATTCTAACGTTTGGATGTAAACAAAAGTAAAAAAGACAAGCTAAAATGTCAAGTTCGGCATTGCTAGTGTCAACCCAACAGGTCGGATGCGCTAGCGTGCTAAAATGAAGGGAATCTATATGGTAGCTACTTAGCCAGCTGAACCGCAAAACTATTAACGCCTCTCTCTGTTCTATGACTTGAGCATGCATTGATCACCTCAACATTTGTAGACACATTTGAAACCTATGTTGCTCCAACCCTTCATTTTTCTTGAAGTATTCATATTCGACACATTTTCAAACATGTTTTCGAAGATATGACCTACTAAATACATGAAAAAACTTAGAAAAATTTAATAGATCCATGTTGAACACAGACTCGTATCCAACACTTATGCCTAAGTCTAAGTAACATAGCTGGAAACTTTTTCAGTGAGATGAATTGCAATTTGTAATCAAATCTGGGGGATTTCGTGACCTGTTTACCGTTACTGGTATTTTTTGCACTGCAGTAATTATGATTTCATAAGCGTCTCTCGAATTGAAGCTTTGACTCGATGTTGGAATAAAATGATAAACAATCACCAAGTCTTGTGTGTTTTTATACTATTATTTCTCTTGTAGGTGATCTACATGACAGGGTGGAGAGAACATCCTTCTCAACAGAAGGCCAAAAGCAGGGGTTCCGCCACAATATCCTTCAAGGACATACAGAAACAATTCGGAAACGGTAGTTGATCTCTGTGTTTGTGTGGCAGCATTTGTCTATTTATTTGAAGAACATGTAAAACTCCAGAGCTGAGCAGCATACTTGCTGTTAAAGGAAAAGAAAAAGGAAAAAGAACAAGATAAAAGATGATGTGAATAAATTCTTTTAACCTTGTGATGCTTGCCGCTGTGTTTTAATGAATTTTGAAACCACATTAACTATGATGTATTGGATATCATCCCAAACGTGTAGGTATCACTCATAATTCTCAAGATTAACCACCTCTTCTATTTAAGTTAAGTTATCTTATATACATTGTTGGTTAGCAAAAAACTTGTCCAAGGAGCTATATATTGGTTCAACAGGCTTGGCTCGAATTGGGTAGAAAAAAAAAATAAAAGGAAATTCTAGGTTATAATCTTATTCGATTCATGGACAGGTCTAGTTAGCAATAATGCATGCAAGCTTTAACGAGCAATGGTGATCAGCAACCACCTTTATTAAGTCATTCGTTATTTATTTATTTTTATTTTTTTACAAAAAGATGCGGAGATTTGGGGAAAAAATCTGCTAATGTTAAAAGATTGATCCTAACTTTGCTGAAACTCACATTCAAGGAAGTCGGATAAATCATTTGGGTTAAGTTTCTGTGATCATATTCAACTATATTAGGAAGGGGTAATTTGAAATTGTATCAAGAGCTAATATTTTAAAAAAAAAAATTCAAAGCCTTTGACGGAGCATTTATGTTAATAAAGGATATATAATTTAAAAAAAAATTAGCATGTTTTAATAATACAACTAATTGAAACATAAATAATTTGAATATCATGTAAAACATTAATAAAAGAATTTGATTTTAATTTGGATATTGTTAATTATCCGAATATGTTTCATTTATATAGATAATAAATTCATATATATATATATATATGAATTTACTATCTATTTTCATATTTAATTTTTTTTCATTTTATATTTTTCTCTAAAACAATTACTCAAAAAAAAAGTAAATTATTGGGCCGGAACTTAATCAGCTGGAGTCGGGATCAGACCGCTCTAATTGTCAAGAAATTTGCCTATATAATAAAGAAAAATGGAGCCAATCAAAGTCTTCTGGCCTGCATTCTCAAACATTAATTACAAGTGACTTAAAAGATACAAATTTCTAGAGGCAAAGTCACTTATAACTCGATATTTACCCAACATTTCCAAATCAGTGGGTTCAATTAAAAACTTTAATGGTTCAAATAATCTCGCTCAATTAATTATAGTTCTCGTTAAAACTCTATTATGTATAAAATTTAATTAAATTTAGTATCATTTGATTCAGTAATATTAATTTAATTAAAAATTAATATAAAAATTTAATTAATTTTATAATATTAAAATAAAATTAAAAGCTTTTAAATCTCTTGATTTAAAAAAACTAATTACTAAAAATAAATTATCTAAGTAAAAAAACTACCTTTTTTAATTTATTTAATTTTAACATATATTTTCTTTAAAATATAATAATTTTTATTAATAAAACCATTTTTCAACCACTTTTTTAATAGATTCTAGTACATTTTAATAACTTTTTGAAATTTCAACAGACCATTGAAATCTATTCTTTAATTTTTTTATTAATTTTTATTAATTAATAACAAAATCATTTTTAAATTAAATAATATAAATATATATAATTATGTTTTGTTAATTATGATAATTAAAT
>JAQSVH010000005.1:7644783-7656411 GCA_029448705.1 Adansonia digitata | reverse complement strand
AAAAATAAAAGAAATTTGACCTACTATAATCGGATCAAAAGTGGCTACGTGTTTTTCGACGAAAGCAAGGATTGGGGTTACACGTTCCGACCAGAGAAGGGATCAAGGGCGGATTGAAAGGAGCTGCGCATTCCTACGAGAGGAAGTAGTGGGGGCTGTGTGTTTAAGAGACGTGAGATTTGAGTTGATAGATGCGACTTGAAATGAGAGACGTGAGGTACAATTACGATAGGCTAGAGCTTCTCAAAAAATTATAAAAATATAAAATATAAAATTTTATTATATAATTTTGTCATGAAATATTAGATTTATCATAATTAAAGATTTTTAATATTTTCATTATAATTATAAAATTTTAATTTTTATAATTTAATTTTTTATAGTCAATGCATATCTAACTTGACGCCTATGTAAAAATTATAATGTTCTCATTGTAAACATATTAAATTGAATAAAAAAATCCTTTTCTTTATCACTATCATCTCTCTGTATTTACTCTTGATTTGCTTACAAGCCACAAGTTTACCAATTTCCACCAATTTGACAACATGTCATCAAAACGATTGCTCCAAAGGAAAGCAATTTGGTAAATCAATTCTATTTTATTTTTATTCAATTAATTTATATTTTCACGAAGATACTAATAATATACTTCGATGAATAACATATGCTGCTTCAAGAAAAATAATAAGAGCAATTGTAATTTGAGGTTTACACAACAATAAGCATCTTTAATCTATCAAAATAGTTATTTATTTCGTCGGAAGCTAGTTTTAAAAAATATATATTTTGGTGAAAATGATCCATTAGAGCTTGAAAATGCCAAAAAAGGTTAAAAAGCTTAAATCTTGGTTTCATCAAATCCTAAAGAATCCAATATCGACATCGTTGACCAAGCAACAGCCCACGAGGTTAAGCATTCCTTTCCCATTTCCAATTGTAGCTAAATTCCCAAATCGTAAAAACTCTAAAACCCAAAACCCTTGAACTGTCATTGTTGACGAATAATGCTGCCTCTTGCTAAAAAAAGGTCACCTTTGAAGCAATTGCAAGGTGCCTAACCTAGCTGTAACCATGAAAGACCTCAAAAATTACTACAAGTGGTATATTTGCAAAAATAATAATAATAATAATAAGGTTTTGAGATAAAGACTAGTTTTCAATTTGCACAAAAAGTTTTTACACTTGTGTGGAATTATTTTCAAAATTATCCAAAACTGTAACTAGTTTTTAAACATTCCTTTAAAGCATAATTTTCTAATTCCCTAAAATTATAATTTTTTGAAACCATAAAGTTCAAGGAAAATTGAAAATTTTCAAAATATCAAAGGCCAAATTGCAAATAATGAAAAGTTTAAAGGCTAAACATGCAATTTTTAAAAGCTAAAGGAATTTTTTTTCGAAATTCAAAATAATCACTTTTGATAACCAAAATTTGCAAATTTACTTGTAATGTCCAAATTTAATTTATTACATGCACATTTAATTAACATCTATTATGTTATTCACTTGACACCTGAAGTTGTCTAATTTGTGGATTCTTTTAATATGCACACTATGGCTAACATTGAGAAAATTCCACGTCCTTGATGTAAGTGGATCCAACTACCTATCTTAGTCCTTGAACATGGAGATTCACTTGAAAGGACTAGGATTTTGAAGAGCCATCATCATAAATGGTTAAGCTAATGGCAAGGATAAGGCGAATGCTTTGAGTTTTCTAAAATAACATATACATGACAGCCTGAAGACTCACCGTCCATCAGTGTGAGATCTTGCAATTCTATAGGCTAGACTTAAGGAATGAAATGATCATACAAAAACTATGATCCTCCTTAAGGCCTAACATGACTAGATGTACCTAAAGTTTGCAAGACTTCAAGTTCGTGAATGATTATAACTCAGACTTGTATAACATTTTCTCTTGCTTTCAGTTGTGTAAGACCAAACGTTTTAAGAAAAAGCTTTTGGAAAAGATTTTCTCCACTTTTCATGTGCAAAATCTGATACTCCAATAGCAGTACAGAGTATGTCAGTATTAGACGTATTTAAAGCTAATTGAATGCCTCCTAATAGCTAATCAAAATAATGAGTTGCTTAAGAACCATGATATGATACCTGCTAGGTCTAAAACTTTGTTTAAAGCAAATACTAGCACTTTGCAAAAGGAAATGGCCAATTACAGTTTGAGACCACAAACATGGGTAACCTTCCAAAAAAGGTAGCAGTAGAATAATTATAATAAAAATTTGGGCCCCAATCATGGAAAGGGTAAGAGGCCTTATAGAAAACAAAAGGACTCCTATCACTGCTGTGGTGGAAAAGGGCATTGGTCGTGTACCTATCATATGTCTAAACATGTTATGGACCAACACCAGTATAACAACAGCAAGCGCACTAAAAGCCATGCCATTAAGACAGTTACTACTGAAGCTCTAGTTGTAGCTGGCATTACTCTCCAAGTATTAAACTTTATTGATGATTAAGAAAAAGAAATCCAAAAAAGTGGATTAACACTTGATAGGATGGAGGACCAGGGTATGGGACCCACTTTGGTCGATGGATAAGAAGTTTAGAGAGTTGTTTATTTTATCTAGCTAAGACTAGATTATTATAGGGTTTTCACATTTTTGAATAAACATACTTTGGATGATTAAAAAACTTTCCAAGGATAATTTCATTGAATAAAACGAAAAGTTTTATCTTATATTAATTAGTTTATTCTTTATTGTTAAATTCTTTATTAATTGTATTTATTTTTGTTTAACACCTAAAGATATTACTAGTGCAAGAAAAAAAAAAGCAAAGAGAAAAAGTATGAATTTTGTCTTTTAGACAATGGAATAACGCATACTATCCTCTACAATAAGGCCTTTTCTCAAGTATGATATTACATAAGACAAATATCCATACTACATTAGGTCCTATTGATCTCATTAATGGCTCAAACAATACCACACTTCTACTATAAAATTGTACCATGCTATAAATGGATGATGCATTGTTAAGTGCAAAACCAAAAAAGAACTTACTTAGCTTTAGAGATATCCTTAGGAATGGATATCACAATGAGACACGAGTTGATGATAATGGAACTAACCTTTACATCACTTTACACAAGATGGGCTAGAAAACCATCCATGACAAGTTAAAGGCTTTAAGTATAGGCATCTATTTGGTTCAAATTCGAGCTTATGAATCTTAAGGCCTATGTTTTGGAGACTAGTGAATCTCAGTAAGTTTGGACTATGGCATGATCTCCTAAGTCATTTAAGAGCTAAAATGATGCATAGAATCATCCTTAACACTAAGAGACACCCACTAAAGGACAAAAGGGTTTTGTTGTTTATGGATTACACCTGTGAAACATGCTCACAAAGTAAGCTCATTACTAAACCTTTATTTACGAAGTGGATTAGAATCATCAATTTTCCTTCAGAAGATCTAAGATGATATTTGTGAGCATATACACCCTACAAATAGACCATTTTGATATTTTATGGTACTAGTGGACGAATCCTACAGATGGTTTAATGTTTGCCTATTATCCATATACAACGTCGCCTTTGCATGTTTACTTGTGCAAATAATAAAGCTCTGGGCAAACTTCCCCGAATACCTGATCGAAAGCATCAGGATGGGCAATGCTGGTGAATTCACTTCTAAGAACTTTAAGGCATATTGTGCATCACTAGGGATAGAGGTGCAACACTCGATCTTACATGTACACACACAACATGGATTAGTGGAATCATTATAAAACATATCTAAATCATTGCTTGGGGCCATGTTGTTATGCATGCAATGGCACTTATTAGATTGCACCCTACCACCAGACTAACACAGTCCCCCATGCAGTTGGTTTTAGGTTACGAACCAAATATTTCACACCTTCGCACTTTTAGATGTGTAGTATAGGTGCCCGTTGCACCACCAAAATAGACAAAAAATAGGTCCCCAATGGTGTCTTAGGGTTTAAGTTAGGTTTGATTCACTATCCATAATTAGGTTTTTAGAACCTAAGCTGGGTGATCTTTTTACTTCACAGTTTAGGATTGTTATTTTGAAGAAACAATGTTTCCATCTATCGAGATACCTAACGTTTCATGGGCCACAAAGCAAAATCCAGATGAAGACATTTTTTGGTTTGAAGAGCATTTATCTCATTTAAACCTAGAGACCTATAAGTGTAAAAATTAGGTACAAAAAATCATACATCTGCAAAATATTGCAAATCAACTTCCTTATGCATTTAATGATGCTCCAAGGGTTACGAGGTCACATATGGCCATTGTGAATACTCCAACTAGGATTGATGTCCTCGATAAACTAGTGCAAAATGCCAAAAGCATGGATACTCGATAGCATTGAAAGACACCATTCCTCGAAAATGAAGGTGGAAGAATTTGGAATCCATTCCTAAAGATCCCAGAGTTGAGCAAACTCCAGATAAGCATGATACTTGAAGAGGCAACCCACCACAAGATCGCCAACCCAAGAAATACTGAATTTCTCGTTCCTATTAAACGAGTTTGGTATCCGAATGAGATTATCATTGATAGTATGTTTGTATAATCAGGAGCTCATAATATTATGAATGACGATTATTAACTAGGATTTGTTGTCAAATGTCATCAAAAGGAAGATTGCCTAAATAGGAAGAAGCAATAATGGATAAATTGGCTTCCTTTGCTAAACGTAAGGTTTTTGGGCATGTTGCTCGAACCCTCAATAATGTAAAGTCTTTTGGATATAAATGGGTTTTTGTTGAAAAAAATAAAAATAATGAAGTCGTGAGGTAGAAGGCCTGAATCATAGCCTAATGATTATCTTAGAGACCTTAGATTGATTACAATAAGACGTATTCATTAGTAATCATTACGATCGAATTTCACTTCTTGATTAGCTTAGTAGTCTAAAAGAAACTTGATTAGCATTTTGTGGATGTAGTGATGGCTTACCTTTATGGTTCATTGGATTTTAATATTTTAATGATGATTTTCAAGGGATTCAAAATGCTTAAAGCATCCATTCCTTCTAACTTTTTCTCAATAAAGTTGTAAAAGATCTTTGTATGGGCTAAAGCAATCCCGCCGCATGTGGTATCAACATTTAAGCAAGTACTTTACTAGAGAAGGATACAAAAATGATCCTATCTGCCATACATATTCATTAGGAAATCAAATAACAAATTTGTTATGGTGGTAGTTTATTTTGACAATATGAATTTAATAGGGACTCTTAAAGGATGAATGAAATTGCCGAATACCTCAAAAATGAGTTTGAAGTTAAGGACTTGGGAAGAACCAAATTATGTTTTGGTCTTAAGCTTAAGCAAAAAAGAAATTAACATAGTTGTCCATCAGTCGGCTTACATCGAGCGACTGCTTAAAAGATTGAATTGGATAAAGCTCAACCGTTAAGCACACCCATGATAGCGAGCTCGTTTGAACTCAAAAATGACTTGTTTCATCCTATGGAACTAAATGAGGAAGTTCTTAGACCTGAAATACCATATCTCAATACGATAGGGGCTTTGATATACTCAACATAATATACAAAACTCGATATTACCTTTGCAATAAATCTTTTAATAAGATTTAGTTCTAAGCCAACAAGGAGACATTGGAATGAGATTAAGCATATCTTCTGCTATCTCTATGGAATAATAGACTTGGGTTTATTCTATTCCATAAAATCCTCTAATTTGGGATTAGTTGGATACATTGATGTAGGATACAAGTCTAATCCACATCAAGCTCGTTCATAAACCAATTATTTATTTTGTTATAATAGTAATGCCATGTCTTAGCAACCTATTAAATAGACACTAGTAGCAACGTTCTCTACTCACTCTAGAGTATCACCCTTTATGAGGCTGGGATAGAGCACATTTGGTTAAGATCCATTTTATCTCATATACATAATTCTTATGGTATGACACTGATTATAGATTCACCCACAGTTATTTACAAGGATAATGCTATGTGTATAATGCAAGCTGAGGGTGGATATATTAAAAGAGATAAGACCAAGCAATCTCACCGAAGTTCTTCCATGCACACAGACTTCAAGAAAATCGACAAATTAACATCAAACAAGTTAGTTCCTCGAATAATCTTGTAAACCTATTTAGCCAAACATTGCTAACTCAACTTTTGAGAAACTTCGATATGGTATTGGTATAAGGTGAGCACATAAGATGCAAGGTTAATTTGTCCCTAAAGTGACATAACTGGAAACTATTGACCCTTGATATGGTTATTAGGTACAACTGAGGGAGAGCATTATATGGGTTGTGCGTTAAAATTTTTTTCCCTTTTAATTTTTTTTCCTACTAGTTTTTCTGACTTAAGGTTTTTAACGAGATAGTAAAGATAGGCCTAATTAGAAAATAATGGTTCGTCCAAAAGGGGAGTTCTATAGAATATTGGACTTACCATAACTAAGAATTTCCTAATATTCTTACCATAATTATAGGATCATAATCTCTCAATTTCTGATTACGATTATAGGACCATAATCTCCATAATTTACTTGTATATAATCAATATTGACCTAGCTTGATGCCTATATAAAGGCCTTAATATTCTTGTTGTAAACACAGTGAATTTAATAATAAAAGTAGCCTTTTCTCTTTCTCTATTATTTCCCTCTTATATCTGTGTTTATTGTTGCTTTACTTGCAAGCCACTAAGCTTACCAATTTTCACCAATTTTGCAACAAATATACATAATTAATAAATATATAAAAACAATTACTATGTCGATTAGCTCAAGCTCGGACTTAAATTTTTTGGCCATGGCTTAACTCATTTAGAAAATAGGCTTCAATTTTTGTCTAGGTCTATCTTTTGGGACCTAATATTTTTCCTCAAATCCTTCCAATTATTAAGCGGGCCTTCAGACTTAAGCAGGTAGCTCGATTCTTAAACATCTTTAATGCTAACATGGACGTTAACTTGTTGACATCATATTATCATTACTTACATGACGAAACGTTGACCTTGCAAGGTAGAGTAGGGCTTGATTTTGGATTCTACCACATCAATGTGAGTGCAACCCAAGCCCCCTCCTTCGTGCACTGCAATGGGGTGTATACTAATGCTTTAAGATTTGTTTGGATAGGCAATAAGATTGGCTCTAAAGAGATTAAAAATAGTGACGGTAGTGATATTAGTTACTATAACAATAAGATTAGATGCTATAACAGTAAGAATAAAATCAACGGTAAAAATGTGCTTGGATTTAATCACAGCGATAGTGGTGAGACAAGAATAAAAATGACTCTTAAAGGCATTATATTAAAATGTGTCTATGTACATAATAAATAATTAAAAATTTTATATTTATATTAAATGATCAAATATAAATAAAATTATAATTATCTTGAATAATAATTAAAAATTACTAACATTATATTTGTATTAAAAATTATTAAAGTTATAACTATATAAAATAATAAATTCAAATAAAATTATATTTTTATTAAATAATAATTAAAAATTATATTTATTAAAAATAAATATAAATATTTATATTAAATAATTAAAATTATATTTATATTAAATAATAATTAAAAAATTTAAATTATATTTATATTTATAATTAAAAATAAATTAAGTATAAAAGAATTTAAAAAGAAAAAGAAAAAAGAAAAAACAATGGAGGAGGAAAGGGGAATTACCTATCTCCATTGAGGGTCCAGTTCCTTATTGGACCTTTGGAGCTCAAGTCACGAAGTAGAGCAATGCATTTGGGAAAATTCCCCCAAAACCCTTTGAAAATCCATAACATCGGAGGCGCAACAAATTCCAAAAAGAGCTTTAATCTTATTGCCCTCTAATTTCCAACCAAAGGTAAAAAGGTTTAAAAGCTCTCTATACTCTATAATGGGGTGAAATCCTTATTTACCTCTCTTTTTTCTTAACAATTTTTATTTAAAAATTTAAAATTATTTAAAAAATTTTATTTTAATAATTTATCTTGTCAATTTTTATTCAAAAATTTTAAATTATTTATTCATTGAATATAATAAATAAATTTATCTACTTATAATTAATTATTAATAAAAATACTCCAATAAATACATAAAAGAATATATATTAAAATTCTAAATATTAAATATCATTAATAATTTGTTAATACACTATTATATTGATGTTCTTAATGATGAATTTCGTTATCATCTTACAACCACCACCGTTTTTACATCCAAGCACATATACCAGTATTAATTCTTTCTAATAATTTACCATCATTAATTTTAATTTTACTACCACAATAACTAATTTCATTGTAATCTCACTCATTGACCATGTTCATCAAAATAAACCTAAGTCAATGACCTACATACTATTTATTACTATGAAATATTTTGCCAGCTAGTACCATCCATCCACCAAAAGAGGCAGAGTTAGTCAAGTTTTTCTTTGTTAGGGTCAAATCGATATACTCAATACTGTATTGGTATCGGCCTATACATACTAATTTTAAGGTAGAATGAAATGGCACCAATAGTGTGCATTTTAGTTACCAGTCCATACTAGTCGTATCGACTTGTTTCAGTTAGTATCGATACGTACTAGCCCATATCAATTGATACAAGATTTTTTTTCTTAATTTCACTTATCTGAATTTTAATTAATTTTAAAATTTTTTATATTGTTAGTTATATCAGCTTTAAATTAATCTCAATTTTGATATAATGAAAACCTAAGCTTAATTAGCTTATAACAAAATATTTCTAACTTAGTATTTTTCTTTGAATTAATTTTGAAAATACTTTGGAAAAATACCAAAGTGTTTTTAACACCTTATATCACTCAAAAATATGTTCTTAATGTATACTTTAGTATAAAATATTTTTGAGATAAGTTTTAGATATTTTAAAGTCAAAGAAAAATACTTTCAAAGTGAATGTATCAATACCCAATATAATTGTATTGATACATTTCTTGACAATAGCATAAGAATGTTGAAACCCTAAATGTATAGATAAAAGCTTCACTTGTATCAATACATCGTGAATTGCATTGATACATCAGTATATTATATTGATATAATGAGTCCCAACAATCATATTTTGCAACTTCAAAGGTAATGTATTGATACACAAGGTAAATATATAAATGCATCATTATAGCAATGAACGAGAATCATATTAATAAAGCTTCCAATGACTCTCTTGCATCCTCAACAATTTCTAACGACCATAAGCAACTTCTGAGCTATAAATAGGCTTCACCAACACTTCCAGGATAAGAATTAAGAAGTGTATGAGCACATAGCCAAATCTTTCATCTATTTCACCTCTTTCAAGTGGTTCAAATTGTGTATAGGATTAATTCTTCCTAACTTTGTATTCCTTTGTAATTCTATCATTAGAAATCATCTTTCTTTGAGCTCAAACTTGTAAACACCAAACTTTTTAGAGGTCATTTTTGTTTACACCCAAAACCTTATATAAAAGGGAGATTACTACCTTAGGCATTAAAAGGTGGATGGGCTGCTACCAAGAGGTTAAAGGTTATATATAAGCCTAGAAAAGATAAGAGGGAAGAGGTTTTTATCTAGACCTATCTATAAGCCACTTGCATTTTCTTGTTCAGGCCTGTTTCGATGAAACAATGTTTTTATATTGAACTGATACATTTTTATTTAAATTTAATAATAAAATATATAAATATTAATATAAACTAATTTTTAATTAGGTGAAAAATAATTCAAGCTAAATAGGAGGGCCAGCCAAGGTAAAATACAGGTTTGGGTTTAGAATTTTAAAATTCTTTTAAGCCACAACTGGGCTCGACCTATGGACACCTCTATAATCTATCTAAGCCTTCAAAAGATAGGGAGTTATAAATGTTATACTTTATCCTTGAAAAATATCAATTCAAAGATAGTGAATTAAGAATTCCTTAGCAAGTGAGGCAAAGGGAAAAGTCGTAGGCATCGAGGACGAACCTCTATAAATCAGATTAGGTTTGCTTCTTTTTCCCTTCTTATTTACTATTAGTTATTCACAATCTTTTCTTCATTGGATTTCTCAATTTACATATTTAAAGTTTCAATCAGCAAAAAACTTTTTAAGAAATCAATTCACCTCCTCTTGAATTCATTCAGCACAAGGCCTAACATATATCTTGATCATTTTTATTTTTTTCATAATTACATTATGTATAAATATAATACAATAAGGTACACGTTGATCGTGTAAACTCTATTGACAAGGACGCTAATCTACTTTACGTAAGTGAAATAACAAATTATTTATTATTTTAATACAAGATTATGTTTAGTAAATGTTTTAAATTTAGTTATTTAGCTAAGTCTTAATTGTTAAAATATCATCTAAATGTGATTATTATGAATTTAAAAAATTAATTTTATCTTAAAATTAAATTAGTATAAAAATTTAAACTTAGTAAGACAAGACTTAATAAAATTTAAATTAAATAAGATAAAATTATATTTAAATTTTAAAATATATTTTATATTTAAATTTAAAATTAAAAAATCCCTAAATAAACACTGAATAATCTTCTTCTCCCACCATTATATAATCACAACAACCAAAGGTACCAAAAAAATAAAAAGAAAATCTGAATTAAGATTAAAATTGCTTGGCATTAATATTAGCAAAAATTAGTAAAATAATTCCCTAGTAACTGTGCTTGTTGTCAAACTTCGACCACGCAAGTGCAAGTATTGTATATAAGCAATGCAATGATGAATAGAGTATTATTACCCTGAGAAATTGAATTAAATTTTGCTAAGTACTAAAATTAAAATAATTTAATTTTATCCAAACAATTAATTAAAAGATTGTAAAGTAAAATCAAAATTAAACTAAAACTAAATTAACAAAACAAATTAAATAGGGTTTACTTAATTAATGATAAAAGCTTAGGATTATAATTTCCCTTAACACATTATTTGAACCCGTTTTACTCTCTTAACTGGACTAATGATACTGAGTTGTTAACTTAGAGTTCTAATTTATTTATAAGTATCTTTTGATAGTTTTAAAAAATATTTCTTTCAACCAATTTACTATATTCCGACACAAATTGAATTAAAAAAAAACTCATTAAGCTTACACTCTAATTTGGTTACATATAGCAGGCTTGTATATTCCTATCTAACATGTAGATCAATTCATCCTAATAAATGAATATCAAACATATTTCATTCAATCCAGGTTTAAACACAAAATTTTGTTTTCTAAGATAATTAAAGTTACCAATTCAATTTAATTGGTGGCCAATCAATTAGAAGCATTAAGAACAATATTGAACAAACAACTCAAATATCGTTAAATCAAGAAAATATAATAAAATAATCCAAACTACATATTGAGTTCAATTGTAACCCTAGTTAATATACTGATTAAATAAAACATAAAACATGAGAGTTTCTCAATTATAAAAATTATAATAAAGATTAAAAGATTAAAAAAAAAAGAAAACTAAGAGTTGTCAGGTCTCGATTTCCAATTTTTCCAATCTTTCTCTAATTGCAAGATCCTGATGACTGTTCTCCTTTTCAGAAAATTATTGAAAAATAAAAGCTATAGAGTATCTAGGATATCCCTAAGTCTAATCCTAAAAGTCCTATATATAGGCA
>JAQSVH010000005.1:7625453-7638245 GCA_029448705.1 Adansonia digitata | reverse complement strand
TCGTTTCCTTATATGCAGCATATTAATGTAAGTTGGGATGTGTGGGGTGGGGGACAGTAACTCTGTGCTTACCATTGTCCGGCCAATTGATCAGCTAGAATACACCTGCTGGAACTACTCGCCGTGTTGTCATGGCTGAAGTAGGATCCGTTCCACAATGTGTCAAATACAGATTTCGCCTTTTGATACTTCATATGAAAGTAGGCAGCGGAAGCATTATCACCCACTTGATGAGCAATAGATGAGGCAGCTTGGAGGGCGGCTACCCAGAGGCCCCCACTATACGCGCTTACACCAGTGACGGGCCATGTGTCGTACGTTTGATCAGGGAACCCTTGATTCTCAATCATCCCGTCCCTATCACTATCAAATTGATCCATAAAAGCCATTGCAGTATACACCGAAGGCCAAACAGCCTGTGCGAAACTTTTGTCTCCGGTGGCGACAATATCCCTATGTACTTGGAGAACAAACTTAGAGTTCAAGTCTTTCCAGTTATCTGTATTAAACAAATTATAAGCATTTACTTCAAACCAAGGATCATTAAGCCCAATATCATGCGGAACGGCACCAAGAACTTTTCTTGGAACCCACTTCCCATCACTCATAATTTCCATCTTGCTTGGATCATGCATCATAACTGCAGCTGCAAAGTCTCTCTGGATGCTCAGTTCAAGCTTCGGGAATAGCATGAGTAGCGCAAAAGACGAGTAAAAATGAACATCATAAGTGTTCCACATGAGGTACTCACTCCCTTCAAGATAGAGGAGCTGACCAATGTTTTCTTCTCCATCCGGAAGCAACCGGGTTCCGAAAGCAGCATTTGATGTTAAAGGACTATGTGCCTTCTCAAGTGTAGATGTCATCCTTTCTAGAATTTCAATAGCTATATCTTCTCGATTCACACTTTCAATTGCATTATCCGGATGTGATCCGGACTTGTCAAGGGAAAACTTCCTCTCTCCCAGGGATGCTAAACTTCGTATTGGAGGTGATCCATCTGTAGAAAGTAAAATTTAACCTTAAATAATCGACTCGAACTACATCGAAGAAAAATAAATCTATTAAGTCCATAAATACCTGTCCATATTGTCCCCCCGGAATTAAGGTAGTATAGCTCATTGAAGAGAGTGATAGGGTACCTGGGAATTTTTTTTTCCTTCCTTTTAAAACTTGTTGAACAAGTTGAATGAATGACATAAGCAGAAAATTCATTTAACGTTACCAGTCAGGAAACCTCTTGTCTTCAAGAATTGGTCTTTGCCATGATTCTATCTCGGATTCCCAGGTGGAATGCTCTAAGTTTCAAAATTATTCAACAAGTGAGCATTTTTGTTATGTTTCACCCAATGATATGTTCTAAACAAAACTACTTCCATAGTTACTTTATAAGTCCGTTGTTCGGACTGAAAACATCATCTAGTACCAAGTTAAACTATATTGTTCCTAACTCTTATTTTTTTGAAATATCTATATTTGACGTATATCCGGACATAGGTATAGGGATATAATCCTTCGATAATACTCCAAATATATGAAAAAAAAAGTTATAAAAAAAAATTAAATATGCCTGTATCGGATACATACCCGTATCCGACACTCTCACTCCAATCCAAGTAACATGGGCATCCATCCCTTTAAAGGTGGCTAGTAAATATGACCCATCGTTACCTAAAATAGCATCATGAGCAATATTTGCGGCTGCTTCACCTAAAGTGCCATAAAATCTTGTATAGCGCCTGTCACAGGAGATATTTGATTAGTTCTCAGTCATTTAACTGCCAGCTATGTTACATGATTTTTTTTTAATATTCGTGTTTAACATCTGTATCCGATACAGATTCGAATATGAGTATAGTAATATAATCCTTTAAATATATAAAAAAAATTAAAAAAAAAAGATTATGATATTCATATTGAACGTAGACATGTATCCGACACTCACTTCAAATCCAAGTAACATAGATGATCATAAATTAGACATATTAAGTTTCAAAAAAAAAAAATGCAACTAACTTGTAGTATGTCTTGTCAGCAAATCTCACTTCCGGACAGTCCCACGCGAGCGAGAATGTGACTCTACGATCAGAACCAGGAGGTACAGTCAAGGAGGCTGCTACGGCTGCTCCAATGGATGATCCTGGATCTGAAGGTGAACATTCTTCATAACCACGGTCGTCAAACGATCCATCCTATAAACAATGAATTAAAGGAATCAATGGATCATCACATATGATAGATCAGGTTTTTTTTTTTTGGGACTCAGTTTTCGGTTGGGTTGTGTTTATTGTAGTTACAATGCTATCGCAGTCATTTCCATCATTGCGGCCATGAATAATTTTCATTTTGCACAATTTTTTGTAAAATATAATAATTATAATTATAATTATAAAAATTCTTTTAATGATTTTAAAGTAATTTATGACACTTTATGATCTTTTACAAGTTGAAATTGAAAATATATATAATTCATAATCATAAATTTAATCTTTATGAACAATTAACCGTTTTTACCTAAATTATGATGAATATCGATGACAGAAAAATCGAAACTATGAAATAATGATCATAACGTCGCGTTATGACCGCTACTTAAATCATTAAATATAACTTCACTCACCACATAAAGGCAAAATGTTATTCTACAAAATCAATAAAGTAAAAAATTCAGATATATATAATTATGAAAAAAAAATCATGTGTTTATATGTGCAATTGTAACAATCAACACTTATCTTACAAATGAAGGACAAATATAATTGGATTAATTTACCTGAAAAGTGAAAACTAAAAAAAGGAAAAAAAAAGAGTAGCTTGAATAAAGATGAACAGCACCACCAACCTTTTTTATTTGATGCCACATATCTTTGGCAGTGAATCCTTTGGAATTGCCAGATATGAAGAAGTAAGGGCACTCTGAGACATGGACTTCACTTGTTTCTTTTGCAGCAATGGCAAAAGTAAGTGGAGCTTCCCCATTGGCTGTTCTGTGAAAGTTATGCTTCGTATTAGTCATGTGAGTGCCAACCTAAATATATTAATCGGGTTTTTCCTATTAAAACTTTTGAAATAATTTGTCATCCAATTTAATATGATAATATTAGAGCTCTTAAGTTTGAATACTAATAGTTATTTTTACATTATTTTAACTTTTTATTCTTTTAAAGAATTTTTGTTCGACATATATATTCGATACATATTTAAATATTGATACAAAAATATGATCTTTCAAAAATTCTTTAAATATAAAAAAAAATTTAAAAAATATTGAACATACCCATATCAAACATGTGTAGCTTACACTCACGCTTAAGTCCAGTAAGATAATTAATTTCCTTTTAGTATTTCTTCATCTTGTGTCTTATTAACCATTGATTTATGCATTGCTATTTTAATCTTTCTTTAGCTTGCCTTTTTCTTCTATATTAGGGTCACATACGAGTTCATAATCATTTATTTGGCGTGTACGTAAGAAGATATGTTTTAACTGAAATATAATAACAAACCTTTTCCTATTAGTTTTTAATAGAGCTATACATAGGTCGGGTTATAATTTAAAATTTTTTATATTTTTTACCCAATATTTATAAATTAATAAAAATAAAAAATTATATCAATATTTATATATTTTTATAATTAAATTTAAATAAAAATAATTTTTTATTATTATATAGTAATTAGAGCTAGATTGGATGAATTTGAATTATAAAAAAAATTCATATCCAAAGTCTATCCCTTGAGCAATTCTAGTACTTAAAAGGATAATTAATTACTTGATTTAACATATTTATTCATACGAAAAACTTGATCTCCAATGAAAACAAGAATCTATTACAAATTTCTCAAAGCAAGGAAAGAACTTACTTGTGGTGTAAAAGTACTCCATGAACTCCATCTTCCATCCTGGTGGCAATACAACATTGTAAATGGAATAAATTATTTGTTCAAATGAAGAACTGAATTAATACAAGAATATTATAAAATAATTAATATGACTATATAATTAGATTAAAGACCAATGATTATAATCTTACTTCATCCTTGAGTTGAAGTGATCACCAGAAAATCCAGAGATCCCACCCACTGAATTCTGAAAACTCAAGAGAAATATGCTTCAAAACTTTTGTTTAAAAAAAAAAAAAAAAGATGGACTAAACAATTGAAGGTAAGATTTTTAACTTACAGCCCAAGTAAAAAGCAAGGTGACATCTGCTGAGGTTGTTCCAGTGTTCGAGAGCTGAAGTAGGCATAAAGCAATTAGATAAGACCCACAACAACCAATTCTGTAAATGAAAAGGCAGTGATTCTACTATGATGCTTCAACTCTTTATTTACGTTTAAAGTATTTTTGTTTAACATCCATGTGTAACATATATTCGGATATGGATATGGAGATTTGATCCTTCAAAAACCGTCCAAGCACATGAAATTCTTGAAAAATATTAAATATACCTATATCCAGCATTAACATTTGAGTCCGAATAATATAGATTATACCCTAAGCCAGCATTTTCTAAGTCCTACCGTGAATGTAAACACTGATACAGGCAAACTGCTGTCTTTGTAGTTGTGGGGAATAAATGGTGAAATTTGACGACAACTGATTCTAAGCTCCGGGTCAGGTTGACCTGCATTCCCAGAACCCTTATAAGATTCTACACAACTGGTATAACAAAATAGCTATGTCATTTTGATTTTTTATTTTTTTTAAGTACTCATATTTAATATCTGTGTCCAATATATATCCGAATATGGATACGGGATTGAACAAAATTATGTCAAACACGTCCATGTCTGATACTTTTACTAGAATTTGAGTAATATAGTAAAAATAGAACTGCTGCGATGTGTGAAGTTATACCCTCATAAATAGTCCATGACCTTGGAAACAAAGCATGGTATGTACACTTCTCCCCTTTCAAATTCCAATCCCAAGATTCAATTCCCAAACCCGTGCTTTCTCTGCAAATAGTTTTTTTTTTTTTTTAATTATTCATTAATCATTTTTCTATTAATTCATATATGACACAATAATTTCAAAACATAAAAAAGAATTGAAGTTGTCAACTATGGCAGCTTACCTGGTAACCTCTGGACTTCTTGCACATAATACAGTTGAATATTTTTGTCCATTTGGACGTGATACAAAAGCCTTGATGAGAAAAAGGTAGAACAGAAGTTTTCAGTTACATCAAAGTAAATATCAGAGGTAAATAAATTATATCAAATTAATCGTTGTTGAAAAATACTTAACAACTCAAATCTCTGTCAAATGAAATATAACCTCTATCTAATTAGAGGTGTTAATTGCACAGATTCTAGTAGGTTTAGATCAAATTATTTTGGATTTAGATTATATTAGATTCGAAATTTTTTAGTTTAAGTCATTTTAGATTTGGATTATTTTAAATTCGAAATAGTTCAAAGTTTAAGTTTTCTCAAATCAACTTTTTGACTTTTTTGTCAAATTGAGTTTGAGCAGATTTGAAATTTTTTTGGACGGGTTTTTCGAGTACCTGCTTAATCACATATCAAACTTGGTTTTTTTACATCCGTTGCAATTCTTGGATTTATGCGGCTATCTTTCTATGTTTCCAAAGTAGACTTAACCGCTTAAAGTGATTAGATGACCAACTTAAAGCAACAAGATAAGATAAGATCAAGTTAGAAGTTTGTAAGTGCAATTAAATTAAATTGACGCTCTTAGATATTGAAAACTTAGTTATCAGATTCGTATCTTGTGGGCATATTCAGATCAGGTGTTAAGCCAGCTATGGCTTTACACTTATGTTGCTCCAACTCTTCAAACTTTTTAAAGCATTTAAGTTTGACATCTATTTCTGATTCATATTAGAATATAGATATGGGATATAATCTTACAAGGATTAAGTACCTTTCAAATACATGAAAATATTGATCATATCTGTATCAGACACATACTTATATCTAATACTCATACTCAAGTCCAAGTAATTCGGCTTTAAGCCATGAGAAGAAGACTTACAGAGAACTGATTTGCCAAGATCGGACCCTCTTTGCATACTTTGGGGAACAGTTTGAAGCGTTGAAACTCACCTCTATAACCTCTTCCAATGCTTCCTGCCCTAAAGTTGAATGCTTTAAAATGTAAGATATATTTGTAAAGCAAATACTTAATGCTGGTTTGACTTCATTTTTCTTCTAAGTATCTAAGTCTGACACTTGTATTCGACATATTAGTACACATGGGTATAAGATATGACCTTTCAAGGATCATCCAACTGCATGAAAAAACTTAAAAAAATTGAATATATTGGCATCTAACACATATTCGTATCTGATAGTTTTATTTGAGTCCGAGTAATATAGGCAAATACTATGAACGTTCTTAAGCTTTTTATTATGGTTTAAGTAAAAGTTCATTGAACAAGTACCTCAACATCTTAGTCAAGCACCATGAATTGAATTTTATACATCCGCTCTAATCTTTATTTAACCAAGAATTTCTTATCTTTCTTTATAGTATGATCTTAGCCAAACATAACAAAAATATGTTACTAAAATCAGCTGATTGTCAAGAAACTAGAGAATGGAACATGCAATAATTAGGCTGTAGTACTTGAATTTAGGAGTAAATATCATATACAAATATGTGTTACATAGGTATGTTTAATTTTTTTTTTAAGTTTTTTTCATATATTTGGAGGATCATATCTTTATACCCATGTCTATAGACCTGTCACTTATGATCCGAATCCGAAAATTCAACCAACCCACTCAAATCAAACCCAAATCAACCTGATTTGACCAGAAACAATCAATAACCCAAAACTGTCTAACCCAAACCTAAAAATAACTCAAACCCGGAATGACCTAACTCCAGAATGACCCCAACCCGAAGTGACAATTAACTCAAAATGACCCGAAACTAAAATGATCCAATCCGATAAATACGAGTGTTAAATTTAATTGATCTAAAATCACTTAACCCAAGTGTTAAACCCAATTAACGAAAATCTAGAGTGACCTGAACCCAATTAACTTGAGTATTAAACTCGATTAACTTAAACCCTAAATGATCTTAAACTGATATGACCCAAACCCGAAATAATCCAAACTTAAAATGATCTGAATTTGAAGTGACCTGAAACTGAAATGACCCTAACTCGAAAATGACCCAAAAAATTTAAAATCTGAAATTACATAACCTGAATTAACCCGACCTAAAACCATCTCGACCCGATCACTTGATAGGCCTATATATCTAAATATCTATTAGATATGAATGTTAAACATAGATACTCAAAAAAAATAAAGAATCAAAATAACATAGTAATTAGACTAAAAATAAGCTCTAACCCTACACTACCCAAGCACTGGAGTAGAATATATTTTAACATTGCCATAACACGTTGATACTAACTTAATTCGTTAATTTCAAATCATGGCTCCGAAAGAGCCAAGGCTCTCTCTTGCTCGGACTCTTCTATTTTGCTCACATACCGATGTCGACACGATCCGACACTGACACAGGTATGGGATCCGTGTCAGATTTATCAGATATGGCAGCAGCAGAAGAAGAAGAAAAAGAAGATGATGCAGACGGTGGTGAAGGTTTAGAAAAGGAAAGAACAAGAAAGGATACAGCACGTCTACATATCTACTTACATCTAATATTTATATTCAAGTTCGAATAACGTAGAGTTAAGATATTCGATCCAGTTTTCTTAAGCAATAACCGAAGGAACTTATCTATCTCAAAGTTTACAAACAACATATGAATAATTCATAGGCTTTACTTAATAAATAGTAGAAGTGGAAACATACCCTATACCGCCTAAAGGAACGCCATGGTCATCTGTAACAAGGTGCTTTCTGAAAATATCAAATATTGATGTCTGAAAAGTGAAAGGAAATTGTTGTATTGATTACATTAAAAATCCATAAAACGAATGCCATTTGAAAGATCAGAAGTACAGGAAAATGGAATGATAGAAAGATTTAGAAGTTAAAAGATAAGATATATTACTCTTCCGACTGCTTCTTCTTCTTTCGTGTAACGCCATAGCCGAAAACCAATCGGTGCCTTCCAGAAAAATCAAATAGCCACGAGAGATATTCTTATTAGAATCTATAACATCAAAAGAAGAAAGATTTTGCCACAACAATCTGATATCTTGTTTATTGGAAACTAAGGTGCATCCAAAGGAGAATTAATAAACAATTATGTTGCTGACTTTTTTTTTTTTTTAAGTTTTCGTGTTCGACTCTTGAGTGTAACATATTTTTAGATATGATATTTCAACGACTCTTTAAATATGTGAAAATTAAAAAAAATTAAATATATATATATCAAATACATATTCATATCTGATACTCATACTTGAATTCAAGTAATATAGATATATAAATTAAATCAAAAGCCTTATATTTCTCAGTGTTGTTAAGGCATTGCGCCTTACTGTCAAATAACAGAAGTGTCTTAGACCCTTACTCTAAACTCTTTATTTTTGTTAAGTATCCATGTCTCTTCACATTTTTTTATATAAATGCAGAGATATGATCATTTAAATACATAAAAAAAATTACAAAAATAAATTAAAAAATATCGGTATCAAATACATACTTGTATTCGACACACGATTTCGAAATCTTTCGTTATTTTTTTCTTCCAAAATCAAGGCAACCATCTGGCTTATCAGCTGTAAAATCTTCTGTTGAAAGGCTAGCTATCGGCTTAAAACATTAGGAATGTAATTTTATGTGGAGAGAAATTGCATATATATATATATACACACACACACATATATAATCTTAGGAAGCTACAGACGGAGTTACCAAAAACATTGTCTCTTTGAAACTTAGGGCAAAAGCAGCAGGGGGTTTTCCAACGCTGTTCAATTGCCGTTGCCATGTGAGCGAAGCAGGTTTCCCTGGATCAACCTAATAATTTGCAGATCAATGTTGGGTCAGTTCAAATTTCAAGAAGGAAAGCATGAAACTAAGAACATTAAATTTTATGGAAAAAAACGTGTGAAATCACTCAACAGACATCATTCATCGATGTCTCATACTTTGTCTTATTAGTCGCTGGCAACGTCATTGTGAAATCATATAAGTTTATCTCGACCAGGATGACACAACTACGTTGAATTCATCAAGTCAACGCCAAGAAATATGTTTCCTACGTTACTAGGACGCAGGTGTCATTGTTAGACATAAATATTTATTCGATATAAGTATATTCAATTTTAAAATTTTCATGTATTTAGAAGATTTTTAAAAATTATATTCTCGAGTATGAGTATCAAACATGATTATTTAAAAAATGAAAAGTCGTGCAACTTAGCATGTCCCTGCAAAGACCTAATCTTGCATTATTCGTCAAAGCAACTGGAAGTAACCTACTTCCATGAAGTAATTTTCTGGAAAAAACAAGACCTTGGAACTGGCATCCTACAATTTGAGACAGCTAAAACATCAAGTGTCGATCATATACTCGTATCTGATACTCATATCCGAATTCAAATAACATAAAAAGCATCTTGAAGAAACATAAAGTGACTAGGAAGATTTAGCTTTGAAAATAAGTGGATACGGCAAGGATTTGCATCAAGCATGTCGCAGGCAGTGGACTTAAGTACCTTTCTCAAGTATTTAACCAGCAGCTTCTCTATGGATCCCTAATTATAGCTTATGACAGAAATGATAGATGAGAAAAACCACTGAGCTATAGTGCTTCGACTTTTATTTTCTTAGAGTATTCGTATCCAGCACATATTTCAACATGAGTAAAATAGTATGATTATTCAAGTAGCTTCCAACTATACTGAAATCTTGTAAAAATTGAACATACCATATCGAACACATACGCATGTCCAATACTCACACTTAAGTTCAAGTAACATAGCTATAGCTATCAACTACTGAGATTCCAAGAAATTTGGGCTTGAAATGCAGTTATCCTTATTCAATACAATGTGGAAACCAGGCAAGAACGGTATGTTCTTCATTTTCACAGTGCCTGGAAAATCTACAAAAGTATAAATGAAAAATCTGTTGGCTTGCTAAGTTTTTGACACCCATAGATAACATTTTCAACATGTGATTTGTTATGAATGAGTCAGGGGGATTCTCTAAGAAAACGATGGATTGACAGAAACTGAAACAGGTGACAGAATGAAATTTGATCAACAGTACCAACATTGCTTTAGATCTTAGAACTGAACTGATGCAATAAGAATTCTTAGAGGGAAAAAAAAAAGATATTCTTTGGCAGCAACTGGATACTAATATTATATCAAAATAGAGATCACAACGCAACGTTACGGTATCAAATCATGACATATCTTTTTTTTATTGCTACTATCCAACATTTTTGAGATTGCTTCCACTATGAAGCAACAGAGAAGAACATTTAAGAGCTTATTTAAAAGTACTTCTATTCCACACATATTTTAATATGATAAGTATGGAATAAAAACTTCTAAATATATGAAAAAAATTTTAAAAATTTAAATATATAGGTGTCGAACACATCACTTTTTTCAACAGTTATCTCCAAATCTGGATAATATAAATATTATGATAAGCCTTTGCATTAATTATAAAAAAAAAAGGCGTTTCATTGATAGATAACTTCCTCATTCAGAAAACAAACAGAAATGGAATTTTGAGGGTAGAAACAATGTAAGTAATTGTTTCTGTTGAAATAATTAATTTGTCCAACTTACCTCAGCCAAAGCAGAATTGGCAGTGAGGTTGTTTTCAAGTGTTTCTTCGCATTCATTCTCCATATTACCTGAAAAAGTCAAAACTATGTTTGGATGGAGGGAAATAGAAAGAAAATAAAAGAAATTAAGAGAAATATGCAAACTTCCCTCATTTGCATAAACCTTTAAAGAAAATAACCCCACTTTCCCTCGAATGCTCCACTTTTCAATTACTTAAAATTGAAAAAAAAAATGCTAAGGAATGGAAATAATTAAAATTTTTTAATTATAAAATAAATTTTATACCCTTAATATATATATATATTTTTCAATTTTCAAATATCATTATAATATATTGTTATTGTATTTCATTTAACAACATTTTTTTATTTTTTTTAATTTTGTGCTCGGGTTTTTTATCATTTTATTATTAGTTCATAAATTTTTTATTTAAAATAACATTAAAAAGAAGGGAAAGAAACATATAGAAATGAAAGAAATAATGCCTATAATAATGGAGCTTTTAAACTTATAATAAAATACTAGTAATAATTATAAAAACTTAAAACATATTTTATCTAAATAAGAAATATTTAGGCTTTTGAATTTTTCATTAGAATATATCAAAAAATTATATTATTATCAAAAAATATTTCCAATAATATTTTTTGTGAATTCATATATAATATATCTTTTTAGCTAAAATTCTTTCTTTTTCTCACTTTAAAGGGTAGTTATTGCAATTAATTTTTATTATTCACATAATAAATTAATTAAACATTTAATTTAAAAAGGTATTATTAGAATAACATGTTATAATATGGTCTTTCCTTTCCTTTTCATTTTTAAACAAACAAAAGATTTTCATAATCCATTCATTTCCATTTCTTTACTCATTTTATCTAATCCAAACAAAATTAAGAAGTATCCATTCTTTTCCTTTACCTCTTACTTTTGGTAAAAGTTTACTAAGAGTCTCTATACTATAGGGAATGAATCATTTTAATCACTATGCTATTAACGTTAGTATTTAAAGTACTGTACTTTAAAAATTATAGCAAAAAAAGAAAAATAATTAACGATATTAAAAAAATTATTTAAATACTCATAAAATGCTAATGTATCATGTAATTGGAATTTTAAATTTTATACAGAAAAAACCCAAACACAACTCTAAACCCAAATCTATTTTTGTATAAATTTTAAAATTATACATCACATGATACATCAATATTTTACGAACATTTGAATAACTTTTTTTAACATTGCTAACTATTTTTCCTTATATGTTACAACTGCAGAAATACATAAATTAAATTGCTCAATTCACTATAGTACAATGACTCTTAGTAAACTTTTACCTTTACTTTCTTTTCTCTTCCACTCCTTCCTTTACTAACCTCAATGCAAACATAACCAAATAGAAAATTTCATTGTAGTAAACTAAAAATAACCTATATTTGCATATTTTGTCATGTCATAATTTTTATTTAAAGTATTTTATATTTATATAAATTTTAATATAATTCATATTATATAGATTTTAAAACATTTATTTATTTATGTTATGTTCATATTATTTTTTATCGTATCTTGTGTTGTGTTGTGCTCATGTTGTGTAATTGTATCCTATGGTTAAACATGAATTATATCATTTTTATTTCTTAAATATTTAAAGATTAAAATTTTGAATTAAATATTTAAATTTATATTCGATCACATATGAAGATTTAAAGTTTTCAACTAAAAGAGAACAGATAATTAAGGGAGAATTTATTTATTTTTAATTTATGTTAAAATTTTCAAAATGTAAGAAAAAAATTAAAAAAAAAGAAAGGTGTGGCCAATTTTTTTGTTTTACTATTGATACTTTCTTTAAAAAGAAAAAAAAAAGAAAGAAATGAAAAAGATTAATTATATTAAAAAAATTAGAAAATTTATATTTAGTATTTTATTCTTATCTGAACAGAAGAAAAAAAGAAAACTAATATATATATATATATATTTGATGCTTTATTTTTATATTTTATATTTTGACGTAGAACTCTTACCATAGAAAACATTTTTTGTTTAATCGTATTAATAATTTTTATTATTATAT
>JAQSVH010000005.1:7530332-7544695 GCA_029448705.1 Adansonia digitata | reverse complement strand
AGGTGAGATCAACATTACCATGATTCCATGCCCTAGAGCATCCAACGCCCCATCAAAGTACATCTTCCAAGATTGCTTATGACTAAAAGTTTCTTCCCTTTTCATTATGTACATTAGGTCTTCCTCCT
This sequence comes from Adansonia digitata, assembly GCA_029448705.1. Classification (NCBI taxonomy): domain Eukaryota; kingdom Viridiplantae; phylum Streptophyta; class Magnoliopsida; order Malvales; family Malvaceae; genus Adansonia; species Adansonia digitata. The sequence continues at coordinate 7,544,567 of JAQSVH010000005.1, read as the reverse complement.
AGAATCAGTCCAATGGCTTACAGTCGCCTGTTGCTCAAGTTACCAAGAAATCGCTATCGTGCTACCTTTAGTGGCTTTTTTGTTGTCATAGACGATGTCATATTTAGAGATTAGAACTTGCCATCCAGCCAATTTTCTTAGAAGTACAAGGGCTTCACATAGATACTTGATGGGATCAAGCATCGTGATTAGCCATGTGGTGTGGTATAACATGTAGTACTTGACTCTTTGGGCGATCTAAGCCAGGGCATAACATAACTTTTCCACTATGGAATAGTTGCTCTCAGACTTCACGAACTTTTTACTCAGGTAGTAAATAGGTTGATTTTTCTTTCCTGACTCGTCATGTAGCTCAAGAACATAACCTAGTGATTTATTAAAGACTGATAGGTAAAGGTTTAAGGGTCGACTAAGGATTGACGACACTAACACTAGCAAGTTTGATAAGCAATGTTTGACTTTGCCGAATGCTTTTTGACATTTTTATTCTATTTCGCAAGATCATATTTGTCAAGGAGTTTGAAGATCGGGTTATATTTATCAGTGAGTTGGGATACGAATTTGGAAACAAGTTCAGCTTCCTTAAGAAAATTCTTACCTTTTTTTGGGTCTGAGCTGATGGTAATTTTGAATAGCATTTAGTTTATTTAGGTCGACTCTGATCCCTCTTCTGTTGACAATGAAACCTAATAGTTTCCAAGAAGTGAAGCCAAAAGTTCACATGGCAGGATCCATTCTTTGTTAGAATTTTTGTAGTTGCTTAAAGAGCTCTGGAGGTCAAAGATATTCTTATTTTCTCTTGCTTATTTGGTGATAATGTCATCCATATAGACCTCAACCTCCTTATGCATTAGTTGTGGAATAAAGTCATCATGGCTTTTTGATAAGTTGCCCTGGTATTTTTGAGTTTGAAAGGCATGATGTTCTAGCAAAATACACCTTACATGGTTACAAAAATAGTTTTCTCCATGTCTTCGGTGCCATTTTGATCTAATTATAACCTGAGAATCCATCCATGAAGGAGAATAAAGAGTTTTTACTGGTGTTGTCAGCCAAAAATGTTGATGTGGGATGATAAGAAATTATCTTTTGACCAAGCTTAATTCAAATCCCCATAATCAACACACATTTATACTTTGCCATCTTTCTCGGGAACTAGGACAAAACTGGCAACCCATTTTGAATATTTGGATACAAGGAATCCTACCTCGAATTTTTTCTAACTTCTTCTTTGATCTTAAGGAGCATATTTGGCTTCATTCTCCTTACCTTTTGCTTGACTGGTTTGTGTTAAGGTTTGAGGGGAAGCTTATGGACCATAATGTCAATGTCTGTCAGGAGTGTATTGATATGACTAGGGAAACACGTCATAGTACTCTCGAACCAGGTTATCAGTTTGGTTCTAGTAAAGGGTTTTATTGAAGTTTCAATCTTGACCTTTTTCTAATCCTCTTCAATCCCTAAATTTATGATTTCAATTGGCTGTTCATGAGGCCAAATCTATTTTTCTTTATGCTTGGCTAAATGTAGTAGATCTAATGGCAAAGAACTTTCATTGGAATCTTTATCAGAATCAACTTCACTAATACAAATTATTTTTTTAAAATCAATCTCTAAAAGCTCATTGAAAACATCCATGTCACTTATATTAGAGCACTTGAAAAAGTGAGGAAATAAATAGTACAGACCAAAGTATGTGTAAAGAATTTGAATAAAGGTAAGGAATAAAGATATGTACACAAGATCAACTACTTTATGCAAAAGTCATTTTTATTGATAATACTTGATTAAAAAAAAGCCCATTGCATAGGATCCCTACATGCTATTAGGCAAAAGCAAGTAAGTTTTTAATTCTCAACATTAAATAGAAATAATCTTAAAAAGCATAGGAGTTTCTGACACATCCTTACTATCAAGAACAGACTCAGATGGATAGGGATGGGTTTCATTGCTTGGCTTCGATAATCTTGGCTAATCATCAACAACATGAATATGGAGGTTATAGAGTACTCAATTCAAAATGACCATGACATCCTTGTTTCATATTTTTTTGGTTAATTTGGACCCATGCATCCTTCTAAACAAAAAGTCTTATAGATCGATGGAAATGCCATTAGTTCTAGCCCAAACTTTTGACCCAACAGACTGGCCACCTCTGCTGTCTAGGCTTTTTGACTTACTATTTCTTGTACTACATATTAAGCTTAAACCTTAAGCCTTTCTTATCAACTTGGCTAATGACCTTTAAAGCTTTGGACGTACTTTGTAGATTCTTACAAGCTCTTTTTTGGTTTTATAACTATTGCCAATAGTCAACTTCAAACCTATGCAAGTATTCTTTGATAATTAGGGCTTAACTATTAGCAAGCCTTCTCCTACAAATGTAGCATTGGCAAACTCGAATGATTGGAATAAGGCTCTAAAGTGTCTTTATTTGGCTCAATATATACGCCTTTAGTGGAAATGGTAGCTAACATTTCCACTTTGGCCCCAATAATGACTGCTTTATCATCAATAATGAATTTTAGTTTCTAGTGTAAAGTCGAAAGTACTACCCTAGATGACTCTATCCAAGGCCTCATTAGTAAGTAGTTGTATGATGAAGCAAGGTCCATTACTTGGAAGTTGACCTAATAAATGCACGGGCCTATCTGAAGTGAAATGGTAACATTTTTGATGACTCTACGACAAAATGGTCACACTACCATATGGCTGTGCTTGATATGAGATGCATTAATAGGAAGTTTGTTCAAAGTGACCATCGCTTGACATTAAGGGCGAAGCCATTGCCTATGAGAACCTTTAGCAGAATGTGGCCTTTGTGGTGCTTAGTGATATATAGGGCTTTGTAGCTACCTCAACCTCCGAGAGGGATCTCTTCATTGGTGAACGAGATGTAGTTATTAGCAGTGATGTTTTTCACAAAATGATCCAATTTCTTCACTGAAATGTCTGGCAATAAATATTCCTCATTTAACATATTCAATCAAGCATTTTGATAAACTTCTAAGTTAAGGAGTAAGGATAGTATATAGATCTTAGTCAGCTGTTTGTTTAATTAATTGATGACACTATACTCCCTATGTTTAATAAATTTCAAAAACTCAGTGGCTTCCTTTCATCGACCATTTTTTTAACTTTTGTAGACTCTAAATCTTTAGTCTTATCTTGAGATATGTCAACTCTAGGGGAGGCATTACTTCTCTAACTATCTTAAGCTAGAGGTGCATAGCAATTTGTGATTGCGGATCAAATGGCTAACTCTTGACAAGTCGACAATGGCTATTAATCAAGTGCACTCCTTAATCATCATGACTCAGCCCATATATTTCTAGGGAATGACTTTTTTGCTCTTGTACAGAAATGGTACAACAGTCTCTATGAATATCCTTAACATAAGTGTCAAAGAACTTACCTTAAAATTTGATTTATTCATAGAGGATAAGGGGTCGCCTTCTCCCATACAATGGTTATGTCATTCCTTCCCAAATCATATTCAACAATTTGGAAAAAGACACTTGCTTCTCATCATAGAATTCAATTCTGCCCTCATCCATTATTCTTTGGACCATTACATAAAACTATTTACATGTTTGAAGAGTATGGCCATGAATAATGTAAAAGTCATAGAAATCAACATGTTCTTCTTCTAATTTTTCAACAACTTAAACATTTTTACCTGAAACAATATTTGCCAAATAATACTGATTGGCATCCTAACTTTTTTCATGTTTCTCTTGACCTCACAATCATCTTCGACACCAATCATACTTACTGTCGACCTGACATGGTTTTGTAAGGGACTTGTAGCAACATTGAGCCCTTGATTCATCTTGAATTTTAAAACTGCCAAACTAATAAGGCTTTATACCCTCTATTTGAAAGAAATTCATTCTCAGTATCATGCCTAGCTACCTTAGCATGGTAGTCGTAATAGGCATTAGGTTTTACAGCTAAAGGCATGAAGGTTTCTTCTCTTGGACATACATAGAAGTAACTAGATGCCTCAAGAGCGGAGCCTAATAAAGCTCTTTGTAGGCCATGGGATAGGGTCAAACTATTGCCTTTGTTACTTTGCGCCCAAATTGTTTGGTGAATTATTAACAAGCCAGTATATAGTGGCTGAGGGGTGATCATGATAGGGTTAAAGTAGGATACACCTAAGTAGTAGGGATTCGACACCTGATATTGGCTTGGTTGAAATAGGTTGGCATAGCTTATGGTTTGCCTCTCCTTCTTTTTTCTTGTTACTAGTAGGCTTCTTACTTAATCCCGAAAATGCATATGGTCACTTTTGATTTCTACATCGATTATCTCACCGAATAAAAGGTAACTTCTTAGTTGCATTCCCTACCAGTTTTTCATAACATGAGGTACTTATGGTGTTAATGAATGTCATGGTCATTTTCTTCTTAATTAGAGTAGGTTGGACCAAAGCTACCTTGATCTTTCCATCTTTGAGCATATTGCTTGAAAACTTTTAGTTGGCATTTTTTTTATGTTCATAAAAAAGAATCGATTGAGGGCCTAATTTGACACATGTTGGTATTGATTCAAGAAGGCTCTAGCTAGGTTAGCCTATGAATGAATCTTGACATTATCGAGCTTAATGTAACATTAGGTGGCTGCCTTGGTCAAACTATATTGAAAACAATAGATGAAGAGTTTTTCATCTTTTTCATACTTGGCCATCTGCACATCCGAATATGCATGGTGAGGTTAGTAGTCTTTTTTATGTTTCTAAACTCTGGTACATTAAACTTTAGGGGAATGATAAGGTTGGACACTAGAGACAAAGATTTCACATTACTGGCTTTGTACTTGTCACTGCCCTCTATTGCAGAGACGCTTCTCTAATAGCTAATACTTGTTCGTTTCATCTATAACTATTTTAGACTTTGAATATTTCTCTTTTCTGGCTTGTCTTGATCGAGAGGCATAGGATCGACTAGAAAAGCCCTCATATTTACTCTTTGAAAATCAAGAACAAATTGGTTTGCCATCATATGGTGAAGTAAATCATCAGTGCCACTGATGGGGCCAGCATGTGTTAGGTACTCTTGACCAATTCCTTTTTAGCTAGCCTAAGTACTATTGCCAAGATGATTTTCTTGGTTAACAGCTCTTTCTTGGTATCTATAGCACTAACTTATCCCTTTTTCATAGATACTATTAATATTTGCATGAGCTTCATGATTTGCGCCTGCTTTTTGTCTTATCGGCAAAGCATCTGGTCTTGATACTCCTTGTATATAAACTCTAGTCGCTCCATGCATGCTTCACAATCTTTTTCCATGAGTTGTTTATGGTAGTGTTTATTATAATAGTGTGAGACAATTGGTTTCATGTTCTCTTGTATAGTTTCAAAACCTCTTGCATTTTTATGATCATTCCCGTATTAGACTTTTTTTTAAAAGGTGTTTATTAATGATTTTTTATGATGAAATAATGATGAAAATGAAATTATGACAAAATATGATTATTGACATGAAGAAATGGATGAAGCTGTAAACGAATTGAATTAGTTATGTAAATGCAAGAAACAATTGGCTTATTGGATAGCTTCACCAATACTATCTTTCATAAAGCAATAAAGAAAGTTTGATTACACATGATTACATCTAAAAATATCTAACACAATTACATTGCTTAATCATGTGTTATAGAAAGTTTAATAACTCTTGTTCATGATCGCCGATAAGAATAATATCTCACCTCAGAGGCCCAGCCACCTCAATCATGCAATCTGCCTCAATATGGGCTGCCCAAATTTGCTTGCTAATGTTGTGATGACATTCTTAATGATTTAAGCATGCTTGGTTTACCTTTAAACTAGCCTAAGAAATGCATTCACTATTCCTTTACATCTTACCATGGCCATTGATCTAAGACTCCATGGCTCTAAGGATTTATGCTAGTCTCTTCTCAAAAGTCAAAGATTGCATCACCTTGCAATATACCTTATCGAACATGGCCATCTTAATATTGAGCAATGCAGTATATTCATCGACGATGAGAGCCAAATCTTCCTAATTGAAAGTGAAACATCGATAGGCCAAATTCTAGAATTGTGATGCTGCTTACAACGGGCCAACCTCTAACTGGACGTAGAGTAAGATAGCTTGTCCTTATATCTTTTATGAATGTCTCTCTTTTGATATTGCCCTAACTAGCCTAAATATGTCTCAAATCTTACCAATCATCGTGATGAAACTTGATCTTGACATTTTCATGGAGAGTTGAGACATAATTGGGCTTAAGAATATCCCCATGTCTACGCTGTTGACCTTTTGACCATGTCTTGACTTCTTCAAAAGACTTAAAGATAAGAACATACTGTTGCTCCATGATAGACACCAACTGTTGAACACTTAGGCCCATACCAATAATCCCATGATAATGATTACGATGCATAATGCATTTAACAAACAAAAAAAAAGGGAAATAGTTTAGTGACAATAAAAAATCCTATAAACAAGAATAAAGAATAAAAGAATGAAAATTACGCATGAAAAATGCCTTGACAATAGGCATTACAATGCCTAAGGGTTGACATGACAATTGCAAATATCATGACAAGCTAAATATCTGCAGACAGCATAACGACATGTTTGTGTTAAAATCACCCTTATCAAGGTGATATAATACCTGTAAAGATAAGCCAACAACCTAGGTGGCGGTATATATACACCATCGCCTAGTGCTTGATATGCATTAAGCCATCGATCGAACACAATAACAGCTTGTTCAAGTAAAGTTTTGCCTTTATCAAGAGGTAAAATGCCTTTTAAGGACAAAACTAAATGACTAGGTAGTGATGTTCGTTCATCATCACTTAAGGTATGCTATGCGTTAAGCCACTATTTAGACAACATAGCGGCTTAATTGGGTTGGACATGACTCTTTGAGATGCACGGTGCTTTATAAGTGGTGACATTTATTGGACATCATTTATTTATTGACAAAGGCCCGCCATCGATTAGACAGCATAATGATGTGTCCTAACAATAACATTACAAACATAGGCGATACTGTTCGTTCACTATCACCTACATAACTATAGTATGCGAGAATAAAGGTTAGAAGTGTTTCCCCAAGTGTTCTTATTCTCTAGGTCATTCTAGCAGCATCTCAATTTGATTTGACATGGTTTAGCTTATAGGGTTTACTATATAAGCTTAAGGCGATAACTAAATTTGTATCCGTATCACTCTTACGTTCGATAAAGACAACCAAAGTACCCTGATCCTAGGCCAATCATAGGCTTGGTGAAATAGGTTTGACCTAGTGGATGTATTTCCCTGCTCAAATATGGAGTGTTACTCATGAGAGACATAGGCAATTTAAACCCCGTAACGTATAGGTAGGTTTATACAGAAAGATACTCATGAAGGCGAATAGCTTACTTTCTCCTAATAATTGGACCCTAACCTCACCTTGGAGTTTACTAGAAAGTTAATGCAAATGCATGTGCATGGTGTGTGTTGAGGAAACAATCAATCTTTTTATTTACCCCGTATCAAAATATTTACCAAATGGATATTTTTCAGGAATGCATAGTCCCTAACAATCATACAACAAAAATCATGGCAAACAAAAGATTAGTGGACAAAAATGAAAGGAGATTATAGTTGAATAATGACTGAAAACTAAAGGATCCAAGAACAGAGTAAGACATGGCTAGTTGTCGACCTAACATTCCAAAAATGTCCCTCCTAGAGTGGCCAAGCTGTCATTATCATATCCTTACCCTTCATTGTGAAAGAGAGTGTGTGTCACTTAAAAATATTTTTTCTCTTATTGAAAATGTGTTCTTTCGATCGGGACTCTCCTTTTTTGATGTGATGGGAGTGAAAAAGTGTAAATTCTCATCTTTTTTTTTATGAAAAGGGACTATCAGATGAATCGCTTGTCTAACTAGTCTTAGATGGCAACCACCAAGTGGCCAACGCTTGGAGTCACCACCAATCATATAGGGCTATGCACGATGGATGCATATCAAAACCCATACTTCGAGTTACAAAACTTGAAACATCGATTCCATGGTCTACATGGTCTAGAGATTCGACATTTAGGTTTGAAAGTTGGATATGAGGAAAGAGGTATGAATCTCCCTGCAACACCCAAAATTAATACCTTTAGCCATGTCTTAATTTCAGTTCTTTCGATTTTAACTTGTCATTGTTTAAACCTAACCCTTTTTTTATGCACGAATTTGTGTAAAATAAATCCAAGTTTTAGATAAAAATTTAAATCACATATGATCCCCCAAAGGTGAAAAACATAGGGATTCTTTTTTTATTAAAATTTTTTTGGATTTAGTTTTGGAAATCAAATATTTCGTGTTAAGCACTAGAAAGATACCAACACGAAACATTGCCTTCATGATTTTTGAAAATGATTTTTTTGAAAACATGAATGCAAGATGATCATTATAAAGGAAACATATTAGGAAGGCGATAAGAATGAGATAATATTGTGTAAAATAAATCACACAAAGCAACAAAGGGAAGAGGGAGGGATGGTCAGAATGTTCCTTGTAACTGTCATTGATTACCTTAAAATAACTAAGTTGGCAATTTTGGTGATGCTTTTGAATCTATTGATTAATTGAGGCATGAAAACTGGGTTTGATTTTTTAAAATATTTAGAGGAAATTTGAGGACGAGAAAGAAATTTTGAGTCTAGACTTTTTTTCAAAAGCAGGGTTAGAGTATCCATAGGAAAACAGGGTTAGAGTATCCCATAGGTGAAACTTTTGGTAAATTTCAAAGCAATAGGTTGAAAGACTTAAATTGATAAAAGTTCGACAATTTCTTGAAAAAGTGACATTTTTAACTAATTCTTGACAAAAATAGGTGATTTTTTATTAAAAAAATAGCAATTGACAAAAATTTAAATCGATAAAATAAAAAATGCTTGTGCCTTGATTCGAGCCTAGGTAAAGGTTGACACATGTTTTATGACTAAATGGGACGTATTCGGGATCCCTTAGAGACATTTGAAAGTCTTCAAGTAGTAATTTTTGGAAAATTGATTAATTTTGCCTAAAGCTAAAAAAAAAGGGACAACAACTCACTGTCCCCCTTTCTGAATCTATTCCGAGCAAACTCAGAGGTGTTAGAGGTCGGATCAAATACTGTTCGAAAAGTGACTTGATAAGTTTTAATATAAAACTATCTTCAAAATCCCTAAAAATATCCTTCTAGATGGACATAAATTTGAAATTGAGGCAAGTGTGAGACTAACAACACATGTTGGGGAAATGGTGCAACAAACTTCGAAAAATCATTCCCGACTCATACAGGAGAATGCCCTTCATCTACGAAAATTATTGCATCAAATGCCTTTGTAACAGGCTTAACAGACCATTCAAAAATGTTAAAACCCAATGTTTAAGCCTAAAAATGAGATCCATATGATTTTTAGGAAGTTATGTATGATATTGGATGATTTTTGGAGCCAAAGTCATGATGAAATTCGTGTTTTAATGCAATGGGGCCAAGGGCTGAAAAATGCCATGTACTAGGCAAAATACATAGGATGTAGCAATGCATTGCATATTGTATCAATACATCTAGGCAAAAACCCAAAATGTATCGATACAATAAAGATTGTATCGATACATAACAGGATGTATCGATATAATCACTTGTGTATTGATCCATTTTGGCCAAAAATTGAATTTTAGCTATAATATAACCCTGTATTGATATGTTTAGCTAACTATTGATACATTAACACATGTATTGATACACTTCCCTCTTGTATCGATATAAACTAAAGAATTTTGAATCTTGGTGATGTGGAGGTTGTATCGATACATGCATGCAAGAATTTAAATTTTTCTTACCTTTGACTCTCCAAGCACCTCACCTTCGCTGGGAATTATGGGTGACTAATTCGTGATTACTTAAATGATCTTGACAACACCTCAAATAATGACCTTTGATGCCTTAAAAATAGATCCGAACAAAATGGGGTGTCTATAGTACATAAACCCAATAAGATATAGGTAGCTTTAAATAACCTATCATGGACCATACCATATCTAGTAAGGTTCTATTCCTTCTCTCTGCTATAGCATCTATTGTAGAGTACCTAGTGTAGTCAATTAGGATAAAATCCTATTCTCTACAATGTGTCTTAGAAAATCATCAGAGAGATATTCACTAATTCGATCAGATTGAAGTGTCTTAATGGATTTACCCGATTGCTTTTCCATTTTTGTATGATACTTTTTGAACTTTTCTAAGGTTTTGCTCTTGCAGGGCATTAGGTACACATATCCATATCCTAAGTAGTCATATGTGAAAGATACATATTACTCATACCTACATCGTGCTTTGACATTCACAGGGCCATATATGTTTATGTGCATAATTTCTAGGAGATCTTCGGCCTTTGCACCTTTTGCTCTAAAAGACCTCTTGGTCATTTTGCCTTCGTACCTCCTTTAGAGATTCTAATGGATTGTCATTCACTAACCTTTGAATCCTTTTTTAACTAAAATGACCAAGTATCAAAAGCCAAAGGTATGCCTTATTAGAGTGAAATGCTTTCAATCTATTCATTAGTTTAGTGTCTAGTAGTGAGTACATCTTTGGTTTGATCAATTAAAGATTACTATCTATCTGTCTAGAACAAATAAAAGACTTGTTTTTCTGAATAGCCATAGTTATACTAAAAGATATGAATAAGAATATTTAATTAAACAAGTAACCAAAAAAAGGTTTCTTTGGAAACTAGGAACATAAAAATAGTCTTTCAATAAATAAATCTAAATTCATCAAAGTAAAGATGTAAGTTTCGCACTACTTCAGCTAGCACCATGCTCCCACTATCAATTCTCAATGAACGCTCCTATCAAGTAGACTTCTTATTTCCTTGAACCCTTGCAAGGAAACATAAGCATGATTAGTGGCTCCAAAATCAATGACCCAAGTGTCTTTCAAGTCTTCCACTAAATAAGCTTCAGTATAAAGAAGATCCTTACCTTCCTTGCCTTTAAAGGCTAGGAATTCCTTATAAATCTTCTTGAAGTGACCAATCTTTCTACAATGAAAGCACTTTGACATTTTAGGGTCTTTTGGCTTATTCTTTTTTTCTTCTTTCTTTTAAATGTAAGAGAAGTAGAAGACTTAGAAGCCCCTTATTTCTTGGCATTTTGCTTCTTTTTCTTATTCCCAAAACTAAAATTTGAAGTAACAGCCAAATTTGATTCTCTCTTAGGTTGGTTGCCATCAGTAAGCATAAGCTCATACGCTTACAATTCCCTCATGAGCTTGATGAGACCTAACTTTTTGCTTCCCAAATTATACACAGCTCAAAAGTCATAAAATCCCTAGAAAGAGTTTTAAACACCATCTCAATTTAGGCATGTACTCCAATTCAGTGCCATTTTCAATAGCCTCAACAAAGTACCCCATAAGCGTAAGCATACGATCTTTTACCAGAATACCTGCATTTTCCTGACCATTCATTAAATTTGTAACTATGGACTATCTAGCGAACTTGACTTGGTTTTTGAATATATACTTTACGTTATCCATAATCTGTCTAGCAGTGACATAGTTCTCATGTTGCTTTTATTTGACATGCTAGGCAGCATATAGCAACGAGCTATGTCATTAAACTCTCTCCAACGAGTGTAAAGTAAGAAATAAATGCATCATTTGGAGGCTTAAATGGACAAGGTTCATTAAGTACGAACTTATGCTTCTAGCAGCTGAGAACAATTACCAAATTTCTTTTCCAGACTTTATAATTATCTCCGTTCAATTTGTTACTAATAAAAATTTGAATAGAAGGTATAGTTAAAATTTTGAACTGAAATAAATAAATATATTTAAAAATTGCAATCATGCTCAGGAAAATATAAAACAAATATTTTTGCAATTAAACATAAATATATATGTTTCTACATGAAAAACCTTAAAATTATTTCGCATTGCAACAGTAATTTTTAGCATCTATTGCCTTAAGCACCGATGTGTGATCACGAAATAAATAGCCAAAAACATGGATCCCATCCAATTAATATATGTTGCCTTAAACCCTTCTAGGTTAAGGCATATATTAGTAACTGCTTGTTCGGTCACAGTTTAGCTAACAGAGCTTTGAATTGGGGTTAATATTAAATAGTTTTAAGTGAGTAATCATCTTTTTACGAAACATAGTCCCTACACTACTCAAGTCATCGAAGGATGATATCGAATAGAACATGTCCAAGCACTTTTCCACATAAGAGATCCAATCTAATATACCAGTAGAGGTCGACCACCTACCAAAGGGCATAGCCAAGGTGAAACTAATGCGCGGTGTTACCATGCTTTCACATATACAATGAAGGTCATGGGTTTTGTTTGAAACCCTCTCCCACTTAATATTTTAAAAACATGTAACTTTTTAATATGTATGATCAATATAATTCTTAGTGGCATTCACCTATTCTATATGAAATGTTAGCCAACAGATACATGTATCATCAACAAAACATATAAATGGAAAATTTAACTAGCCAAACTATTATCCCATCCTTGAAATTAGAAAATAAGATTATGAAAATTTCATCCAAAGTAAACTTTAGGTCCTGAATTTTTGCTTCATCTTCAGGCATCAGTTTTTTATCCATGTAATCTATTCACTTCATATCCTTGAAGTTTTTTTAAAAAAAGCTTTATTTTTATAATCTGATAAAATCTAGATTACCCATAACCTCTAAAACATTTATCTTTCAAAAGTTCTAGGCCTGAGCCCTTTGCACAAGAGAATTCTCAGCCAATCATGCCGAGAAGCATGCTAGAGCTTGAACCCAATGTTCCCTTATGGCCCACAAGCATGCATGCATGGTGTCGCATCAAGGCTAGGTGGCCTATTGCTAGTGACTTGGATAGGCACACGCACGAGCACCTACACATGTGCTTAGGTATGCCGTCAGTGTTGATGCCTTAGCAGCCATAACAACCTACATTGAAAGTACAACCAAGCACCATAATGCATGTGCCCTGTTATGCCATAGAGCTCGCATCCTAGTCTTGTGCTGCCAAGCCAATTGAGTGCTCACACACTTGGTCTGCCCTAGTAGCCTTGGGCACTACATACAAGTATTAGGGCTCATGCCTTAACCACCTTGTCCTATTTAGGCCTTGATGTCGAGGCTCATACCCCAAAGGCAACCAAGGTCGCACTTGCTACTGCTGAGGTTCATACCCTAGTGGTGGCTATGTATTGTGCAGATCAATATCCATGCATTAAGGGTGGGCGCGCACCAGCAACTAGGGCTGCCAGGGTTTGAACCATGGTAGCCTCGGGATTCAAGGTTTCTTGGTGTGATACCTACGCCGAAGAAGTCTGCACACCATCAGGCTATTGCTTTCATATAGAAGATGTTGGTTATGGATAGAATATATTGAATTCGAATGGCTTCCTAATTATTAGAAAATAGACAAGTAAATTCAAAACTTTATGGTCTTTGAGTCTCCATCTTTGATGTACAATTACATAAAAAATAAAAACATACTTATGTGGTGATGATAGACCACATCTAGTTACAACCCAATGAAACCTAAATACATCAATTCCAAAATCTAAGTGATCATGATCAGCAAAATAAATAAAAAAAGTATATCATGATAAACAACATAATAAAAAATATAGAATGCTAACTCTTTAATGATTAAATCCATACATAATTAAGGAGAATTTTTATTATTACTTTTATGCATATGACATAACCATGACCTGGCTTAAATACCAATTGTTGGAAAAAAAATCAGGTGATGCAGTAGAATTTTAAAAATTTTACAATCAAATATACAAGATCGTGTTGTCATATACAATAAAACACCATAATTAAATCACCTAAGCTATAGATCTATAAATGCCATCTAAGAATTCTTAGAGTATACCCATGTGAAAGCCTCAAAACCAACAAACCTTTTTTCACTACTCTCTAATTTCTAAAGGGCAGAGTGTGTAGCTACTCTTTGTCTCGATCAACTCTAGATTTGTACGGTTTGATTTTCTTTCTAGACTACCTTGTGCTAACAAGTTTTGAGTCATGAGAAATTGTGATGAAAAACCATTGGGTGGTGCAATGGTCATACTTGAAGGCTATAACCTCTTATTTATATTAGGTAACAATGTAGCCTTAATTTTTAATTTTTAATTAAAATAATTCTTTTACCACCTCTTAAAAATCCTAGCGGCTACCCACCTTAGTATAGATATTAT
>JAQSVH010000005.1:7519842-7530232 GCA_029448705.1 Adansonia digitata | reverse complement strand
TTTAATTTTTAATTAAAATAATTCTTTTACCACCTCTTAAAAATCCTAGCGGCTACCCACCTTAGTATAGATATTATCCCTAGTTTCAGCCAAGTTCAAATATTGCCAAACATTATTTTGGCCTAATATATTTTAAGGAGTTTAAGATGTTTAATCTAAATATTTAATATAATTCTGATTAAGTTGTTAATTTTATTGAACTAGATAATTTTTTATAACTTCAATTCTAATTTGAAATAAAATCATGATAATTTCATTCGAATAGAATAATTATGTAATAATTATCAAAAAAAATTAACTATAGTAAAATAATTATTTAATCACAAATTAAAATAAATAAATAAATAAAATAATTTTTTTAGAATATTATTCATATTTAATTTATAAAAAAATATTTAAACAAGACTTTATGGATATCAAATTAATAGTATAAATAATTGTTTTTCATATTTATTTAATTTAAATTAATTCCTATACTTATCAGAAGATAAATATAATTAATTTCAAGTAAGATGATTGATAATGCCATCAAAAATGGCAAGATATTAGGTGGAGAATCATCCAGCTCGGCCAAGAAGTCTACAGCCAAGGGCAAAGAAAAGAAAGTGAATGCCATAATTGAGAGTCTGGACAAGTTCACTCTGAGTCCGTATTTAGCGCAGAGTATGTATTTTGCTAGAATGTACTTAAGGGGACATCTTGGTCTCTTTGACCAAGTGCAAGTCTTAGGATAAGTTTTATTTTTTATAAAACCAAAATTTTTAAAAATCAAGGCAATTTCTCTGATGTTAAAATAGTATGTGAAATGTCTTTTAGCATATGGAAGGGGTTTTGTCAATTGTTTTGATAACGAGATATCCTTTCTTAATGAGCAAAATAAGGATTTTTCAAATTTTATAAATAATTAAACCTTCTATAAACCTCTAGTCATCCGGTAAGGTGTGGAAGATATTTTGGCCTTTCATATTCCTCCGATCCTCTAGTGGGGTGACAAAAGATATTTTGAATTCAAAAATATTAAAAACCCTATTTTCTCGAATGAAATAATAAATTTGGGATTTACAAAATTCTGAAATATGGGAATTATAATTAAACACTGGATTTTGAAATAGAATAATTTTTAAGTTAACAAGTAGTTAATAAGATATCGATTTACGGGCGTCATGAGAGGGATTGATCCTTACTCATGATTTTAATTGACTCCCGAACCCTTGCAAATGGTCTTCAGTATTGGCTCGGACCTTGGAGTTTGTTTTTGAGAGCTTCGTAATCCTTGAATTTATCATAGTATCTATAAATGTTAAATAGTTTTATCATTGACACTGATAGCATGGGACTTTCTATTGATGAAGTATCAATACCTTAGGCATGTCAATGAGTTTGGGTGAAGACTTCCAAAAATGCAAGTCCACACTACAACTGTTGTGACCACAATGAAAGAAAATTGGTATTTAATTCAAACTTACTCATATAATATAATAAAAATACGAAATTATTAATTAATAAAATTTCTACAATTAAAAAAAGATTAACCTTTTACTTACCATCCTTTACTAAGTCACTAGAAAATGAACTAACCCACTAGTGTATTTGGTTATGGTCCTTCTTTGTCTCCCGATTTGCCAATGCTTTAATAGAGGCATATGAACTCTAGAGGTCAACAAGCTGGTTCCATATTAGGATTGTGATCTGGTCGCATTGTTAACTGTAGACACCTAATTTTCTCCAAGCATTTTTTCAAGCAAACCATGCCTAGTCAGAGACTTTTAGATCAAATTCACTCATTTCTCTTCCTAGGATAATTGTTTTTTTCTTGGGGCTTAATTGGAAGGCAATAGAATAAAATAATAAAAATTAAAATAGGAATGACTCCAAGTGTTGTGTTGCCAAGCACTATAGGTAACACAGCACCAAATAAAAAACCTTTTTAGAAAGGTTTTAAATGCTTAAGGATCATATTGAAAAAAAAAACGTAAAAAAAGGTCAGCATTCAAGGCATCGAGGTCATTTGGACAAGCGTGGATCAGTTATTCATTATTCCTACCCATGGTAAGGTGTTTAGAGAGCCAAAGGTGCATAAAATTATTTTTCATGTATGTATCGATACAAGGTCTTAATGTATCGATACAAGGCCTCCACGTCAACAAAAATTCAAATTTCACTAGTTGTATTGTTACAACATGTTATTGTATCGATACATTACTTCATTTATCGATACATTGGCTTGTTAATACCAAGCTTGATAGTTAGCTGAAATCATGATTTTTGATCAAAATGTATTGGCACGCAAGCTTCTATATCGATACCAAGCTCAATGTATCTATATATCTAGGCAAAATTTGTTCTATATATCGATACAAAATGCACTGTATTGATGCGCAAAGATAAAACGGTCCAATTCGTAATATTTTCATCCCTTTGCCCCATGACATTAAAACATTAATTAGACCATATTTTTGGCACCAAGAATCACTCAAATTCATACAGGCCTTGACATTGGACTTGTGATCAGAAAATTAATTTTTTTAGGCTCAAGTAGCCATGACAAAGGATATTTTCATGACTTAATGCAATTTGTTAGAGGGCACTTTAATATCTTATCATGGCTCAGTTACTAAATTGGCTTTTGATCCATTGTTTTTGTTGAGCAAGTTAATGAATTTGAATAGTAGCTGAGCATGGTACCTTATCCATACATGACGTACATGCGCCAAAACCCTACAATCCCTTGTTTTTTGCATTTTGACCCCATTATTCATATGGTCATATCAGGCCAACATTCTCAACTAGTACTTACACATTCAACACATATTTTTTTCAGCTTACATTCTCTCTACAACCTCCAAAAACCTCAAAGCTTCCCATTTTTCTAGCTTTCCATACCACCTCTAAAAAAAATCTCCAAAGCACCATCTTAAGCCATTTTTGCTTATTTTTCTTTTTGCTACTTATAGCAAGCAAGAAAAAGTTTCAAAGGCAACATATTTGCTCGAAAAAACTCAATCTTTCAAGAAGAAAAATTTTTGAACTCTTGTTGGCATATTTTCTTAGCTTATTTCTTTATTTTATTGCTATTTTCATGGTTTTAATCATGCTAGTGCCCCATTTTATGTAACCACGACCATTGGTAGGTTCCATACATTTTCTTTGATATCTTGTTCATGAGTTGGTGATTTTGTCATACATTCACGCATAACAATCATGTTTTTATGTTATCATGAAATTTTCAACCCTTATTCATGTCATAAAAATTGTACACCATGCCTGGTTATCGCAAACCAAAGCCATCCAAATATTTAACCTCCAATTATATTGCACTCTGAACAATAACAAAACCTTCGAGAGGTACTGATGGTGTTTAGGCAAAACTCTTTACTAGTAGTTTAGATTTCACAAACCTTTCCTTTTACCTTAATCTCCTTGGCTAAATGCTTCATAAGCAAAAGAGGAAAAGAACTTTTGTCTACCTTAGGGTGATGTATGACTGTAAGAAAAGGAAGACTAGGCTGTTTAATAGTAAAAAACAACCAAAACAAAGATTATATACTTTGGGCAATAACAAAACTTTTGTGTTTTAATAAAAATATATATGCCTTATAGCCAATCAGTTAGTTACGAGAAATAAATAGTCAACAATGCAAACATATTACTTAAATGATACAAGGTTTTACTTAATGTTAGTGTCATGATTTACAATTATGAACTATTAATTGGGTGAAGCCCAAGAAATTCATGTGGTCTTATATGGGATTGTAAATGTTATAATAATGAGATCTAACAAGGGTCAAAGCCGAGTTTCCAAGTTAGAGTTCGTTGTCAATGTATTGTCAAGGCAAAGCGTTGACAATCCACATAGATAATGTATGATAAGCCATCTTCCTCATGAATGCATACAATCAATTCTTATATGGTCGAAGTATTAGAATACTTACGGATAACATACAAGCGCTTGTTATAGAACAAATTCATTGAACTTAACTGAGTGAGAAATCCATTTGATATGGCCAATCAAGTGTCTATGAAAATATTCTCACTTGCCAATTATGTAACAAGTCCATAAGTTTGAGATACTAGGTCATCTCTTATGGGGAATTATGCATTAATTTCATCGTGAATGGGTTGCTAAAAAGGATGCCAAAGGAAGGTGAATTTAAATATAACACAAACCATAAGATAAATGACTGATTCAGAAAGATTCACCAATCCAAGTGACATCAGAGAATGTCAATTCGCATGGTTAACCATTTAGTTGCAATGAATAATATTAATGGGCTTAGAGCAAGCGCTAACCATGCTTATAATCTATTCAAGATATCTTGGTAAAAGGGTTGAATTACATTGATAAGCTAGTTTAAAAAGGTCATATTAGCTTTAAAATATTTGAGTGATCATTATTGGTTGCTAGATTCCACTTGATCTATTATGATGGGCTTAATGAGATTAACTTATATGCTTATTGCCAATATATTAGAAACCTAAATGAGTCACACATAATAAAATAGTAATATACGAATTAAACATGGGATTCAATTAAACAATATGTGAACTTAATTGTGCAATTAAGATAAATCAGAACATAATTAAGATTTGAGAAATCCTAATGACATGTCTTAACATATCAAGAAGAATAAATTTGTCTTAAAAAGACAACCATAGGTGATTTGCAAAAGATACTACAGCGTAACATCAATTGATCAAAGACACGAATCGTTCAACATAACCACAAAATTTAATTCAAATTAATCTAGTTCATATATTTTATATATAGAATTTATGTGTATATATCTTACGTGATTAAAGAACAGCATTGATTTAAAATAATGTCAACGACTAATAAATTGAAACAGCAAAACAGGTAGCGATACAAATATATATATATATATATTTATACATACATAAATATATACGTGTATGCATGCAGGGATAAATCATCCCTTTCAGCAAAAAGTTTTACTAGAAACTAGAATCATTCCAAAAAATAATATCTTCCTTATTTCGCCTACGATTGAATGAAAACAATCAGCACATCATTGACAAAGCACACATCTATTTTAAACTTCTCATTCATATGTCCGTACAAGGAAAAATTATCCTAAAAATTCGAAAGAAGGCAACGATAACGCATAAACTTCTTTATCTGACTTGTTAGAATTGGGCAAATCTAATCAAATCTGTTTTGTAAGCTCCCCTACAACAATATTTTTTTGGCGTCGAAACTATTCTTTCAAATTGCCTGAGCTTAAACAAAAATCACAGTTTATGCTTTTCCTTAAGAATCACCTTACTCTAAAGAAATACTGTTCGACAAAAATCCCAATTCTGAAGGATTAAGCCATATGATTAATCAGACAACAGCTGCATATCCAGAGCAAATTTGCTGTAATAATTTTAACAGCGTCATTTGTTTGTCAAAAATACGACTGCATATTCTCCATGTCAATCCTCTGTTCACTTAGACCAGCTTCTTTTCTAAATTAGCAGCAGCCACCCGTTGGCGTTTCCTCCAAGCGGGGATTTTACCAGGGAAAGCCCACCTTAACAATCTCTCCCATGCATAGCAGCTAAGAAACATTAGTAGAGCCCACAGCAATAGCTTATCCCTTAATCCCATAGGTAAAGGAACTAACTTCAACCAATCATTCAAATCCCTAAATAGATCAGATGTTATAACCACAAAGAAACCAACAGCGGCTACAAGCGCATACATGAAAGGTTTGTTTTCAGGGATGCTCTGGTTGAAAGGATGACCCATGTAGTTCACCGCAAACGTTGCTACCTGAAGCATCATGCTCACCATGTATGAAACTGTGTTCACCAGATTAGGGTGAAACTCGGAGTCTGGCTCAATGCATTCCTCAGGCATGTATTTCTCAGCCTCTTTCACGGAAGAAATCAAGAAAAACAGGTGGACTGCAAACTGTCCGATGAGAGAAAGGAATACATAGGAGCAGAAAATATTGGGGTGGGGCCGTGCAGCTGAAAGGGTGGGCAGTGGGCGAGCATGTGAGATGAACAGGAAAAAAGCAGCTGTAAATACACCACTAATCGTTGCCTGGATATCACCCAGCTTGACACCGTCCAGATACATCACACTTAAAACATAAGCCGTAGCAAGGCAGTTAAGGCCAAGAATCTTGAACATTTGAAGGGTAGTCACAAGGGTGCTGCGTCCTTGACGAATTATGTCAGTGGTTGGGGCAACTGATGCATGCTTTGCTGTAAATGGTGATGCCATCGAGGCATCCCCCAGTTTGACAATAGGAGCTGAGCGACCATCACCCTCGTCATTCAGCTCATCCATCAGCTTCTTCAGCTTCTGCCGCTGCATCTCTGCAGCACTAAGATGCCGATTACTGGTTGAATTGCTGCTAGATTCTGATCTTGTGGCTTTTCCTTTAGAAGATGCTTCTGCATTAAGACTCACAGTTTTGCTAGTTGCTTCTACATTGGGCTTAGATTTCTTCGACTTCATTGACTTTGTGCTTTCATCTTTAGATGTTCCTGTTGAAGAGCTTTCACTTTTAGCCGGAGGCACAGCGTTCAATAGGGCAACACCTACATGAGCCTGAAAAAAAGAAAAAAAAGAAGAAGGTAGGGTTTTATATGTCCATACTTTTCTGCTATCTTAAATCCTGTGAAGGATTAAAATTTTTCCATTGATCTTAAATCAGCAAAACAATAATAAGCAATTCATATTAACTATTGTACGCATAAAAACTTCTATCACAAAATATCGCTAAATTGATGCTACGTCTCCTAAAGCATAAATTTATTTAGTCAAAATATGTACACAAAATCAATCCATATTCATATAAAAATTAGAAAACAAACAGTAGAAGAGAATTCTTAATATATGTAACAAAAAAAGTATCCATATTCCCATACAAATTAGAAACAAACAGTACCAAGTAAATCCATAATAAAAATGATGGGCAGAAAATGGTAATATGACAAAGTGAAGCTGGCTAGAGAGAGAGAGAGAGAGAGAAACCCCTAGTATTCTATTCACGAAATCTTCTATAATGTAACCAGAACATATTAAACACAGTAGTTCTGCACCTAGACAATGCCCATAAACAGAAGGAAAAGATTTTGGAATCTCGATTACAATTTCACCAGAACCACATACAAAACAAAAAGTCCTTAAATAAAATATTACCTGCTTAAGAGCTCCAACATCATTGGTCCCATCACCACACATTAAAGTCATCCTTCCCACTGTCTTGAAAGTTGTCATGATTAACTCTTTCTGCTCTGGAGCAACTCTTGCAAAAACCTACAATGACATACATTGTGGTGCCAATAACTTAGATAAAGTGATGCAGAAAACAAATAATAAATGGATGGTAGAGTTGCTACCTTAACAAAGGGAATGACTCGTAAAATAGCAGAAGTCTGTTGTAACATTTCAATAGAGTCACCTCCAATACAGAGATCATGAGTTTCAGATAATGCTTCAACCTCTTTCTCACTGAATATCAGTTAAAATCCTTTGATCAGTACAGTTAACCAGAAGAATGAGGGGCGGGGGTTCAACACGCTAAATCAGCAGATCATATGACTAATTCCATAAAAAAAATGTATGATCAAACAAAACTTGATATACTGGCCCTAAAAAACCTTGATATATATGGAAGAAGCAAGATTTATGTACAGAGTATTTAAACCCAGTAAAAAGCCTGGAAAAAAAATTAGATGTAAGAAAGTAGAGTTGATTGTAACCAGAGAAACATAACCTGTAGCAAATCCTCTCCATCTCATCTGGTGATATCCACTCGTATCCTTCGCTATTCTTCACTGCACCAAGAATTAATGCAGGTTTTGATACAATATGAACTTGGCCAGCAACATGGCAAGCTGTCAATGCTTGGTCTCCAGTTATCATCACCTAAAATTATGAAAAAATAAAATAAAATAAAATCAGAAGAATACAGAGTTTCTTCCTAAATCTAGGACTTCCCCACTTAGAGGAGGAAAGGGAGATGGTAATGCATAAAAAGCACATGAAAACCTTGGAGGTATTTCCACTAAAAACAAACCCAAAAACCTTATAGCGGTATGTCACACAAGTAGCACAAAGTATTTTCCATTCTCAAAGGAACAAATGATTCATAGGAAAGAACAAATGGAAGATGAAAAATGGGAAGGGCATGACAGTAAATAAACTAATGTGAAGACCATTCTCTCTAAGGCCCCAAAATCCAATCCACCCTAATTTTGGTGATCATTAGAGAAAATGGGAAACGAATCAAGTTCAGGTATATAGTACAAGTACCTTTCTAATATACATGCATATAAACATATATATATTCATCATTGATTTCATTATCAAAGTACTTAAAGTAGTAGAAATTAATTATTTTTCCTTATAATATACATGCACTTACATAAAAATTGGGGACAATTTTTTATCATGGTAAAAGAGATTTATATGTTGAGATAGGTATTAACGACACAAACCAATTAGGATCTAAAGATTTCATCTTCTTTTCTACCAATTTTTTATCCTACCATGCAAGAAAGAGAAATATTCCCTTTCCATCTATTGTTTTATTTATCCTACCAAATACACCAGTTGACTTTTCCTTTTCTCAGTTTTTACCTCAGCAATTTTCCACCATCCCTTACCAAACATTACTTAAAATGTTCAAAGCAGGTTGACACACTAGATTACGGCAGCCTACACAGTTTAGCACTTGGAAGGGGGCAGCCTACACAGTTTAGCACTTGGGAGGGGGCAGGTTTCCACGGTACCCCAAAAGCCAAAACATGTTTGACTTGCAGTAAATACTTATTTACAAACTTTGAAACCTTAAGCCAAAAATCTAATCACCAAGTAACTTTACTGTTGCATATATGGAGGCACAACTGAACGTCTACGGACACAAATTTTCACAAATTCAATTGCAAAGCAACTTAAATGATTGCAGCAAAGAAATTTCAACATTAGCAATTTGTAAAATCAATAGCACTTTTCTTTATCATTTCTCTAACAGTGGAAGAACATAACATTTATGGAGAAATGTCCAAAATGATGCCACTTACCAAATCATGTGAAGAATTCTTTAATTCAGATAGAACAGCAGGAGAGTCTGCTCTAATAGGACAGTTAAATACCTGAAATTTAGGTTTTGAGCACTCAGTGATAACAATGTTAACTAGTATCAAAATATTGATCTAAACATCTAAACAGGGCAAATGTCCAGCAAACAAACAAAATAAATAAATAAATAAATGTACAAAGATGGAAAAATCCATTGCTTAATGCTTACTGCAAAACCAGCAAATGTGAGACCACACTCCACGGTATCTCTCTCCATGCTTCTAGCTTCACTAACCTGCAGAAGATATGATGCAAATTAGAAGACATGACAACTACTCAAGCACTTGAGATCAGAAGGTTGTACAAATTTACAAGGAAAAAGAAGAAAGTTAAAACTGCAAGTGTTTTTGAATTGTCTTGTCTTCGAACAAACTTAGTCTCTTAACAGTACACTGATAAGCTTCTCTCTTTTCTACCTCCAAATTTATCCTTAGAAACAGGGTGTCTAAACACTACACTTTTGACGATCAAGGTCTCTTGCCTTGGTTTGAGATAATCTAAAGTCCTCAGATGTACAATGAGATAACTAATCCCAAGTAAAAACTAGTTTCAACTTAATTTTCTTCTCTAGAGATATACAAGAAATGTAGAGGAAACCAAATGCTGAACCCAGAAAGGCATTATAGGATGCTACTGCCAAGAAAATGTAATGTGGGACCAAATGCTGAACCCAGATTGAATTAGGGGATATGGCAAATGCCACAAAAACTATGGTAATACCATGTCAGGCAATACATTCTTTCTTAATCCCCTCTTAAGAAAACACTATTAAAACAGAAGTTCCTTTCTATTCTCATTATATTAAAACAAAAGTTGCACTGAATGTTTAAATAATTGGGGGGGGGGGGGGGGAGGATGTTCTTTATTGTTGTCAATTCTGTTTTATGCTTTGAGCTCTCAAAATTTTTGTTTTCGTTTTGTTTTACTTTGTGACAAGAAACATACTTGGCTAATTAATACAATCTCCAAAATTTGGCACCAGATCCGTCCAAGGCCAAGTAATAGAAGTAGTTAGGACTAAGAGGTCGTTGTCTCTATATCTTTGAAGGAGTATTCATTTAGTCTTAGGTTTAAACCGAAACCAATACTAGAAACCAAATTAAAGTAGCTAGTATTATTTTTCACAACCTATCACCAAACCAAAATTCTATGAAACCAAACCTTAACAGACCGAAATATTTCAGTGAATTCGCTCAGGGTTCCGTTATAACTGAATTATATTGAATTTCTTGTTCTAGCTAAAAGCAAACAAAATTAGTTCATGAAGTTCAAAATTTCAATAAATTC
>JAQSVH010000005.1:7488594-7502139 GCA_029448705.1 Adansonia digitata | reverse complement strand
AGCCATTGTTGATCAAGGACGCAACATCGCTACAAGTATACGAAGATGAATACCTCGTATAAGTCTTTTAGTATATTTTCTTTTCTTGATAATTACCTTATGATGGTGCACAAGTAACTTATATAGATTAGACTAGAGACCTCTACTAAAAGACTAATTATAGTTGTATCCTCCGATCAAAGAGTGTGTATTCTAATTAGTTACTGAAATAGAGTTAAACTATTGTCACTAGAGTAGTTAAACTAAATTAGGATTTGCTTTATAATTTTACTTTAATAATTTCATTTAATTATCTTGGTCTATTTGCTATCACCTGAGCCACATAAAATCCAACAAATGATGGTGAGGGAGAAGAGACAGGTGTTTCCGAGGAACTACCAGTTGTGCAGAAAGCGACCCCTGGCAGAGAGAGTGAAGAGATCCTTGGTGAGGGCTAAGAGGGGCATCATGTGGTTTATGCGACGGTCTGCCCACAAACTGAGATTTGCCTGGTCTGGGTTAATTTGGTTGGTCTTGTCCAGCTTCCGATCTTCCTTGTGTCGCAGAAAAAGATAAGACTCGTGAACAACCATTACCTCCACGGTCGTAACACCTGTAGCTTCTGGTAGGCGTGTGGTTTTTCTAATTCAAAATTATTTTTACTATTATTATTGTTGTTATTATTATTAATTTGTAAATGTAATTTGAATTAAATTTCATATTTTAGTTTTATATGACCAACAATTGATCCCAACTTAATATGTGCTCTGCTCTGCATTGCGCTGCTTGTCTACTCAATCCTCATTAATGTGATCGACCAGTTTTTTTTATATTGGCTGGCGCAGACGCCAAAAAGAAAGAAATTTGCGTCCCTCTGAGCGTTAAAAAAAAAAAAAAGGAAATTTTGGTGGATGGTGGGGAACCTAGCTACCGCTCATATAGGAATTAAATCGCATATTCATAATTACCAAGGCAGGGAGGGGAGCCAATAGGCCTACTTTTAAAATAGTCAAAGCGATTTGGTTCCCTTCGGACATTTCTTTTGTTTTTAATCCCTCTCTACTTTCTCTTATAACATATGAGTTGAGTGGAAACACAGATGATACACACCTAATAACCTTTTACGTAAACTGATGAAATTGCACACATCATTTGTCTGCTACTGTTAATGCAGTTTTGTTTATTAGTTTGGAAATCAGTTAGACTAATGCTATGCCCATCATTCTAGCTGTCTGTCTCGAATTAAAGGGATTATCAAATCAAAGGGATTACCAAACATGCAGTATTTTAGTGATTTTCCCCATACTCTCGCTTTACTGTGGGATCATTTTATTAATTTGTGCTTCAAGGCTATTTTATCAAGTTTGATTTTTTTTTTTTTCCTTTTTAATCACAATCACAGCAATGAACAATTTTCTCCAACCCAAAAAGCAGCTATTAGATTTAAATTGGAACAACAGAAAGGGCGGTTGAAACCTTTAAATTTCACCTACCAGTACCACTGCCAATATTCTAATTCAATGTACATATATCTTCTTTCCCAACACTAATGTTGCATCTTATGAATTGTTTACTTATTTAATCGTTATTAAAGAAAGTGAAGATGAAATATAGACAATTAATGATACACCAAACTAAGGTCCAAGGCTTCACTCTATTCCTATGAGGTGAAAGGGAAAATTTGACAAAGAATTTGAACTTAGATTGAAAGGAAATTAATCATAGTATTTGATGCTCTGATGTGATCGATAAAGCAACTTCTTTTGCTTCTGTCAAGTCAATCCATTTATTGCAACATTTCATTGGTTATTAACAAAGAAAACAAGCCTTGTAGTTTTAGATATGATGATAACTCTTTTTCTCACTTGTTCAATTCTTAAGAAAAGAAATTCATATCAAACATGTGAAAAGCCCATCAATTGAACATCTTAGTCTATTTTTTAGCTGCCAATTTCAACTTGATTTTCTCAACCTCCTTTCTACCAATCTGGAACGCCTTGGTCAATACATCATCAGGAACTGTCGGCGAGGCTGCAAATAGGGTGGCAGCAATTGACTGTGTTCCCGGAAACTGGCTATTGAAGGCAGTAATAACAGCTGCAGGTGTCCTCCCAATGTTCTTCTGGAAATGCACCAATCCTTTAGGGAAAACAAATATTTCACCCTTTTTGATCCACTTTGATATCAACACGTTAGATGTAGTTATGAAGCCAACCTCCAGCTCTCCTTCTAGCACGAACACTATCTCTGTTGCCCGTGGGTGGATGTGGGGAGGGTTGACCCCACCAGGGGCGTAGTCAATGCGAGACATGGAGACGCCAAGGGTGTTGAGACCTGGTATCTTTTCCACATTAGCCGCTGTAACAAGCGACCCTACGGTGTTGTTGGGAAAGCCTGGTTTGGCCAGACCGGCAAAGAAGAAGTCACTTGCTCCTATAGTTAAGGGGTTCTTGCAGGGGAATCCATTCACTTTCACTCCTGTTTACATTGGCAAATAATATCAATTATCTTATGTATACAAGTATATAACAATAATACAAAGCTAATACTGTAAGTAAAAGCCCGTGGCACATAGGTTTTCTTAAGGGTATGGTAATATATAAGAAGGAAGCTAATCATTACGGCAAGTGGCAAAAAGAAATATCAGTACCTGAAGAAAGATCGGCAACACATAGATCCTGAAGCAAGTCAGGATCAGCAGAGGCGGCGCCCAACACTAAAGCAAAAATGAAAAGAAACAGCGCTGGAAAAACTCCCATGGTGTTGCCTCTTAGAAACCGTGGGAGTTGGTGATGGTGGTGTTGTTGATGATGATGTAATATAAAAAAGAATGTAAAGAAGCAGTGAATTAGAAAGACTTGAGCAAGAAGATATAACGAGAAATTGGTTGGATTTGAAGATTAATGGATGAAGGAGAGAAGGTTGGGAATCAAATTTATAATGAATTGCGGGTTTTGAATTTCGACGTGTATTGATGGGCATGGCAGAATGGATTTGAAGGAACAGCACGAAATATGCCTTTGCCTTGCCATTTGCGTTGTTAAACCTATAATATATAATAGAGCCATTTGCGTTGCTAAACATAAAATATATAATAGAGAACTGAAATTCGTTTTGTTTTTCCTTTTTTGGGGGAAGTGGGTGGTAGGCGAAAATTGAAAACTGAAAATTAATTGCAATCATCCAAAAAATAAATAAATAATTAAATTAACACCGGGGCTTTGGCTCCTATTTTGGCGTTGGGACTATTTGATCTCATTTGCGAGCTCCTGTGTTGCGCCTCCATCACACACATGATGGATGGTCTTATTTTTATTTGATAATAATTCCTGCTTGAATTTTAATTAGGGTCAACAATAAATTTAGAAACTCCACAAGCTGATTAATGAAGTGACCCATATTTTATTTTTTTTTTAAATATATCTTACTGAACATGTTATGAGAGTTTTACATTTCACGAACATGAATCAAATTAACATTTGAATGCATCATTGCCATTACTAAATTTATCATGCACCGTGATTCATGACTCATTATTGAATGGTTTTTGCTCTGTTGATTCCATTACATGCCTTTTTTATTCCATTTTTACGAGACAAATGAAGTTTAGATCAATAATTAAATGCATAATTACTGCACTCCAATTACTTGCTACTTGCCAACCCAAAAGCAATTGTCAGCTTTGGATTTAAGGCAAGTAGAGTATCTCAAGCAATTTCCATTATTTATAGAGGAGCTGAGATGAGAGGATCATTAAGCCAAAGCTAGTTGGCAACTTGTTGGGTTTTGAGAAAGAATTATACCAAAAATGATCACCAGTCGATTAAACATTGCCTCCCTCAAAGTCTCCAATGATCATGAATAATAGAGGTGACAGAGGTTAGCTATACGGCTCCTCTCTCATTATAAAATTAAAATTATACCATGCATGCTTATGCCTAGCCAAAAGCTCTCACATGTGAGTACCAAGATATGGTGCATAAAACTGTTTCAACAACCACCGAAGTCTTCAGTTCAGAGTTTAGATTACATCAATATACAACTAGTAAGTATCTCTATCAAGCTGTTAAATTGCAGAATGGAATATGAACAACTTTAACTTGCATTCTTCCCAGGAAGAAAAGAAAAAACCAAATACAGTTGTCACAATGCTAAATTAACAATATGATTATAATGATGATGCAACGTTATTAAACCTGTATTTCTTTCAAATTCAACTTTTGTCATTCAACTTTACCACGTTCAAGAAAGAAACAAGTCAAATAACTCATAAAACTTCAAATCTCAGAATCCAGAAACGATATTATAGCTAATTATCAATGTAGCTATTAGGTTGGATTGGTTCTGTCTGATACCACAAGATATTATGCAAATCCTGATGTTAGTGCACAACTCAAATCAGCAAAGCTTTAAGTTTGGCAACATTTTTTTCAGTTTGCTCAATTAAGGGCTATTTCCTCCAAAGATCCTCTCAGTATCGCAACCCTATAAAACTTAATCCACCTCTACTTCAATCATATCACTCAATGTATTGAAGCCAGTCTAGACAATAATCAAAGATCAAACACCAGAGCTTCCGATTGGGTAAGTTTGAAAATACAAAACAAATAAGTTAGAGAAAAGATTCAATCAAAAAAAAAAAAACCCGTCTAACTTGATCTAATACAGTTGCTCATCCACCATTCAACTACTTTTTCTTACCCCTAACAGCCTTCAGCCTTTTGTTCGTAGTTTCTTTAGTGGTGTTTTCGGGTATATCCTGTCATGGTGACGAGGAAAATTTCATGTAGAGCACAACCACTGTATAATCAACTCCAGAATTCAGATGTAATTGTAGGAGAGAGCTAGAGTTCATGACATAAAGTAGTGACTAGTGATCAAGCGATATATATTCAATAAACAATTTAACCAATGACATCAGAAAACAAAAATAGCAATTGCCCAAATCCCGAGAGAAAAATGAACCAAAAAGAAATTATCTTAAGAGGCATTTTACAAAGATAACAGTGGTTTAAGTAGAAGACATCTAGTCAAATGAAAAAGAAGGTCAACTTGGACAACAATGGGAGTGTTAGTTTGTTTGGAGTTTGGACTCAACTCTGTTCCATTTGATACCTTACAGTAAAGATTAAGATGAATAAATTGACTTGGTTCTTAATGGGAGTCTAAACAATAAAATAGCTATGAGTAGAACAATCTGACAAAGATATGGTCAAAGCTTGGCCTTCTGGTACACATTAGATTGTTTAGACTCAACACTTTTCCCCTTGAACCCTCACAGTAATTGAAGGTAAACTACAGATGCTCGGCTTTGTTAAGCTAATCAATCACTGAATAAATAGAAATCCAAGCCTACAAAGATTTATGGTTCTTAGACTTTTAACCAGCAAGATAATCAAAGTGAACAACCAGATAAAAAGTGAAAGTGGCAGGAGGTTTCTTGTACTAGATTCACTTTCCTATTATTAACACTACTAACATATTTATGATAATGAGAACCATAATAATAGCACTCCATTCACTTTCCCTGAGGTTCAATTAAAAGAGATGAGTACGGATTTGCTCCGAGGTTCACCACGGTTTTCTGCTTCATATGCCAAAGCAGACACCTCTAGAAAACGCCACTGAGTGCTTGAAATGCAAATGCAGTGGTGCCATGCAGCCGAAACCCTTGGGCTTGGAACAATTACAAATTTGTGGAAAGAATATCTTAGAGTTGAGCGTCGGTTTGGGAATTTGAAGCACGCATTTGGTTGCCTGTCAACCAGTGTTACTGAGAAATTATGGAAGCGAAGAAGTCTAGGCTAGATTAGAGCAAGCATCAGAGAATGTATTACCTTTCCTAGTTTTTCCTTTATAAATTTTATGGGAAAGATTATCTAACACCAAATATATTTCTCAAAACTTAACAAAACACCAACCTTTCATACTTTATATGACAAAAATATTATAAAATGACAAGACCCCCCACATAAGACAAAGTTATGGGAGGTAAAGCAATATAGTGTAGCGCAAGTAAAACAATAACCATTTAATGTATCAAAAGAAAAAAGTACTAACCATTTATTAAAAAGAAAAATAAAAAAGTAATAACCATTAAAGCATATTAAAAAGAAAAATAAAGTCACATGTATGAAACACCACAAGGGTCAAAATGAGTAACAATGTAATTTCATTAGATCAGCAGGTAAAAAGACAAAAACAATATAATGATGTTTACTCAAAATGCTTAGTGGAGCCATACCTTCCGTTTAATTGGTGTAGATGTGTTAGCAACTGGCTTAAAAAATGACTCTAATCTGGAAAGAGAAGGATATAAGACATAGCAAGTGATAGCACAGAAACTTATAACATCATTTGATGTAGAGCATCACTTTTATGTAGCTAAGCATTACTTACAGGGCCTGTGATGACCTGTTCTTGGCTGCTTTGATTTTTTCTATTGCCTAGTGAACATAAGAAATAAAAATAGATGGTTAATCTTTTTTATTATTCAACATAAAAATATTGTAACTGTTTGAGTTAATGAGAGGGAACATACCTTCGTCACTCTGTCACTATTGAACCCATTTTCATTCACCAGGAAGGTAATCAATCCCTAGAAAATTGACAAACCAATGTAGCTGTATTAAACTTGCCAGACACAACTCTCAGAAAAAATATATGTAATTATGATAAGGGATTAAAGACTTCATCATCTGGAGCACTCCACTTCATCTCAAGTTGCTCATTATTGGTGCAGACTAATGGTTCTTTAAAAAGGCATCGAGCCTCTTCATATGGCCAATCATCAGGTACTGAGTACCTGAACATGGAAGATGCTTTTTATTAATATTAGTTAATTTACACAGAAATATGCAGAAATCATTTCACACCACACATATACAGTTCAGACCTCTCTTTGTTTATGTTCTGAAGTATATGCTCTATAGACCCGTGTTGATGAATTAGCTTCAAAGCAGTCTGTCCCCCTATACCTGGGCATAGGCGGAGAATGATATCACATAACAACTACATAACCCAACTTTTAAGTGGATCATGTAACATAAAGATTAGACATTCTAAAAGAAAATCCCAGCATACCTCGAATGCTCTCACAATAATCACATCCAGAAAGAATGCATAAGTCAATGAATTGATCCATGGTAAGATTCAGCTCCTCTAAGACCTAACACATACGCCCATCAGCAGAAAACTCAAATTCAAAAAACTAAATCAGTATGTAATACTCAAAGCACCTTTGCAACTTCAAACTCCATGATTGGAACCTTTCTTGAGCTAGGGCCCATTAAATGGCGAAGAAATATAGGAGCTCCAAAGGTTAAAGAGTCCATGTCCTCAGAAGCCACAGCATAAACCTGGTAAATATGAAGGCATGATTCAACTACTAAAGCCGAGTACTAGGTCATATAAAACAAATACTGTAAAAGAACTGAAAATTAAAATAAGCTGCTGCTTAAAATGGCATTGGAAAAAATATTTTGAACCTTTTCAATCTCATAAGGACAAATGGGGTCATTAAGTTTCCATTTTCAGGACTAATAAACTCCCAGATAAAACCTTATCATGATCAACTTAGATACTTGCCTTTCCTGATTTGCAAAGTGCAGCACATTGCGCCTCTGCTTCAGAAGGAGCCTATGGAAACAAAAACATGAGTCCCTGGATCCAATTTAGCTTCTAATTGCACCCTGAACCCCAAAACCTCACACCTCAAATGATGAAAACTCACCTCAATCACAGGCACCCCCATAAGTCTTAACAGCTGTTTGCAGTCTTCATTGTGCTGCTTTGTGACCTGGAAACATAGCAAGCCAATAACGCCAATGACTTTAGGCACATTTTTATTTTATCCAGATCTTTTCTATTCCTACCATGACGAGACATCCAGAAATAAGTGCTAAGTAAAACAGTGGGCTCTCATATCTAGTATCGAGAGCTGAAGGATGAGAAAAAGAACTCACTTTCACCGTCCGCTTGCTGAATTTTTCAATGTTCTCCTTATTGCCACTCTAATAATACAATAATAGCAGCTTGATTTTGTGTAGTGGTGAAACATAAAAGGGAGCTTTATTAATCACTCTGTGAACAACGGAGGAAAAGTACCTCCATCGCTTGTTGCAAATCCTCAGTAGCATCCGCCCTCTTTGAATAACTATATGACAAATTTAGTACAAAATTATGATGGAGTAGCAATGGTAGACTCATCAAATCCCAGCAATTTTGAAGGGAAAAACTAATAAGAATATGTCTATATGCAGAAACGTACCGTTTTGCTAGCTCTTTTTTCTTCAGATCAGGTGGATGTCCATCAAAAACGTAGCTGAAAGGACATGCTCCAAGAATTAGCAACTAAAAGACTTTTGGGAGGTGGTACCATATAGGCAACACAGGGCAAATGACATGAGTCGTAATAGTTGAAAATTAACTTCTTTCTAAAGAAATTGAAAAGAAACGGTAAAGAAAAAGCATTACATAGGTTTAATCCCAGCTCCAAGAAGTCGAATTGTGCGAGTAAACATGCCTTGGAGATGGCTGAGGAGTAAGCCAGTACAACCAATGTCAACATTTCATCAACCAAACAATATTAGAAAGAAGAGTAAAAATGTAATTGCAAAGGAAAATTAAGAAAATAAGAATATGTTAAAGATAATTCTAGAGAGAAATAAAGAGGATTAATGATTGGAGAGAAAATAGAGTATAAAACCTGGTAACTACACCAGCCTCATTGGTGAGCATTTCAGTCCCACTACGACCCACCACTATCTGCACTCATCCCATAACAAAACAGAGCCTTTTTACATTATTAGCTAGTCTTAGCCCCCAAATGGATACGATAATGAAGAGTTTTTTATTCTTTTCAAGGGAAAAACCAAAAAAAAAGGCAGGGGATTGGTATACGGACGAGAAACTGGTAAATGCTCATGCTGGCATCAATGGCAATCTTGCGACCGAAATAGCTCTCGAATTTCTGTTCCTTCATGGCCTTTGGTGCATTGTCTGCTAGAAGCTTCGTTAAACCCTACTTATCAAAATTAAATCCGAAAATGAAAATCAATATTAAAAAAAAAACTCAATGATTATCAATGCTTAAAAAAAAAAAACGCACCTTAATTCCCATTGTTGGTAGAGAAAGAACAAGGGAGGAAGAGCAGCAGCCAGCTGGGGTTAGGCTTTGGGGCTTTTGCGTAAGCTAAACTCTAAAGCCTCTTTCTCTGGTCTTTACCTTATGGATGCATGATGACGTTGATATTGACGATGATAATATTTCCCACGTGCCCCAAACTTCGAAGTCTAATACTGTGTACTGAAATGGTATCAGCTTTAATACAACTATTTAAAAGTAATATTCAAATTTAAATAATTATTTAATATTTAAAAAATTTTAGATAAAATTATTAAAATTAAAAGAATAGTTTAAACAGAAAAATTATGTTCAATTAATAAATAAATTGGACTTTAATTTTAATTTTTAAAATCAAAGCTAATAGCAATTTAATTCATTTTATTATTAATAATATATATTAATTTTATATTTTACATCATATGTAATTTTTAATATATAAAAATATATATATAATATTTTAATGTAATAGTTAAAAATTAAATTAAATAATTATAAAAAATATATTTAAAAAAAATAAATTATAAAAAATATAATATAAGCAGGTCTAAACAGGTTCATATTATTTATCTATAAATATGGGTGAGCTTAGATAAAATTTAAAACCCATATTTTGAACTAGGTTAGGATTGAATAAACATATTTGATGTTAATATCATACTTAAATCCGACTTAAACTCGGTCCAACTCAACTTATAAATACCTCAATGCTCTAAGTGAGATCAATTATTGTTAAACAAATTAAATAACTCTAAAATTTGATACACTCCTGCAGTAAATTTTAAAAAAATTAAGAGATAAATTATCTATATATAAATTTTTAAATTTTTAAATAATAAATTTAAAAAAATATAAATACCTTTATTTATATATTATTAACGTTACAAACTGCATATGTATTGTGGTGGCATTTTGGTGCTGTATGTTAGTAATTAATATTGTTTTTTGACCTACTCTTATTCCCAGTAGTCCCTTTGGTTTTTAAGAAAAAAATAATAATCCCTTTGGATTTCGTGGCCATTTTGACTCCTTGACCCAGGAGAGATCACTCGTGAAATCATCGGGCCTAAGTGTTGGCGCGTCACTGTCACACGGGGCATGTTCTGGCAACCATTTCAATGTTTTTAAAGTTGGCGGTATCAATTATTGAGGTTAAATGGAGGAATCAAGCTAACAAAAACATAATCAAGGTCATTAGTCTCGCGGACCCTGGCTCTAGCTCTCATTCCGAAATGAATTATTCGGGATTGCAGACATGTCCACTCCTGTGGCGTACAGAAAAATTCTACAATGCATTCTTTAAAATAAATTTTTTATCAGTTTAGATTAATTAAAATCGTTATATAAAAAATAAATAATTTAAATTATTAAAAAATAAAAATTATTGTAATCGATTTATCCATTATAATTTTTAGTAATATTTTTATATAATTTTATAATTTTTATATGTAATCTGATAATATATTTATGTAATTTATTATATACAAATATTACACTTAACTCATAACATATTTTATATACAAACATTACCTACATTGTAATACTTTATATAAATTCTAATATTTATATGTAACTTTAATAAATTTTAGTAGCAATTCATTTTAACTAATAAAAAATTATTATAAATTAATTTTTTATTAATATAATATATTTATGTCTAACATAAAAAATATATTAATAAACTTAAAAAATATAAATTTGTTATAATATAATTATTACTAATATACCCTAATAAATTATTAAACTAAAACAATGTATTATTTTTAATATAAAATATTTCTTGATATTTTAGTATTATATATTATATAATATATTATTATGTTATTTTTATAATATCATATATTATTTTATATATGTATTATATAATATATATTATATTAATTTCTTAAAAAATAATTTGGATTTAATATTAAATATTTTAAATATTTATTATTTTAACCAGTTTTTCAAAATTTAACATAAAATATTTTTTATATTTTATTGTATATAATATATTATATTATATATTATTATATATTATTATATTATATTTGTAATATATATTATTTTTAATTTTTTAAAAATTAATTTGATTTAATATTAAATATGTATTTTATCATAAAAAGTATTTTTAAATAAAATATAATTATTACTAATTTACATAAATATATTATTAAAATAACAAAAGAAAATATGTAATTTTTGTAAATTACATATAACACAAATTACATATAAACATTATGTAAATTATAATATTAATGTGTAATTTTTGTAATGTTTAGTTGTAATTTTACCAACTAATAAAAATTATAAATTTAATCAAAAATTATTTTTTAATATAATATAATTATTACTAATACACCCAAATAAATTATTAAACTAAAAAAATATGAAAACTTTTTTCACTTCAAAAATTAATTTCTCACACATATAATATATTTAATAAATAATAAAAATAATTTTTAGAAAATTATAGTTAATTTTCTTAAAGAAATATTTAGCATATATATATTATAGATTTGGTAATGTTTTTATGCAAATCTACAATGTTTGTATGTAAATTTGATAATATTTATATGTAACAAATTACATATATATATTGCCTTAAAAGATTCTTCGCACAAATACATTACATATAACACAAATTACATAAAAATATTTAATATGTATTTATATTGCCTAGGGTAATAAACATATGTTACAGATAATATAATTCATGTAACTATAATATTTTCTGTAATAGTGCTTCTTATTACTTGTTGATAATATATTGCTGTAACTTACAAAATTTTTATGTAAATATAACAAAATTTATGTATTGTAACTTTTATTATCTTTTATCATAATTTTTGTAAATAAATAATGTATACGTGTAATTGTAAAAAAATATGTAATACTTATTTACATTAGCTATGATAATATACATGTGTAATAGATAATATAATTTATGTAATTATGATGTTTTATGAAGTACTATTTTTTATTACTTAATTGTAATAAATTTTTGTAAATTACAAAATTTTTATGTAAATGTTATAAATTTATGTATTACAACTTTTATTATCTTTTATCATAATTTATGTACGTAAATAATGTATATGTATAATTATAAAAAAAATATGTAATACTAAGTTATATTAACAATCATATTAATTTATATAATAAATAATATAATTTATGTAATTATAATATTTATTGATAATTCTAAATTTTTCTTTTTAATAATAATGATTTATGTATTATTATAAGAATTTAATAACCCCATTAGAGAACAATTCTATGCTAATATGTCAAGATTTTACATTGTATATATCACTATATGCTTTAGACATTGTAATTGCCCAATAAAAATATAAGAAAATAGTTTGGTAATGATTGTGGCCATAACTTTCTATCCAATAACAAATTTTTTAGTCATTTGCTTCCTACCTATAACAGCTGAAGCTATAAATTCAAATTCTATGGTTGAATGAGAAATACAAATTTGATTTTAGTTATCCAACTAATAGCATCTTCCCTTAGTGTAAATATCCAACCTAGTGTGGATTTATTATCATTTGCACTAGTAAGCCAACTTGCATGAAGATAACCTATATTGCAAGATAATCTAAATAATATGAGCTAAAAGTTTTTTGTTTCTTTTAAGATATTCAAGAACTTTTCAAATGGTTTTCCAATAAATTGTACTAGATTTACTTGTAGATCTTAATAATTTTCAAAGTGCAAATGTTATATCCGGCCTAGTACAATGTATGGCATGCATTATACTTGCAATAGCACTATTATATTCAAGTTGTTTAATTACTTGACACAATTCTCAATCAATATCGTACTTGAATTATATAGAGTACTAAATTCTTTTATATTGAGATGTTTAAATTTTATAATTAATTTCTCAATATGATGACTTTAGTTAAGAATAATTACATCTATTTGGATAATTATGTTTATATAAAGGGATAAGTATTTGCCTAAAATAGATCCTTTCATTTTGGAAGAATATAAACAAAACGATAATGAAATTCTTCAAAGAAGTCTGATAGTTTTGGTACACATTGATGAATGCATAGTTATTGATGTCATTAATGCAAAACGTCGTTAATCATTGGACTTTATTGTATTCTTAGGGTTTATACGCTGGTAATTCTTTTACATATCAAATTATATGTGGGGCTGAATAAAACCATAAAGAAATTTGCATATTACACATCTTGAAGCCTTTATTAATTTCTCATTAATTTTGGTTCCCAAATACTAACAAAAACTATGAAGCAGTTATAAATCCACCAATGTATAGGTCCATCTAAATATCTTGAAGATGGGTGATAAGGATCAAAAAAATCAAAAGATAATAGAGAATAATAAAGATAAAGATAATAGAGAATGATAAATATCACAAGATAATATCTTTTTAATATTAGATAAAAATTAAATAATCTTATAAATCAAATTATCTTGTAATT
>JAQSVH010000005.1:7473364-7488494 GCA_029448705.1 Adansonia digitata | reverse complement strand
TTGACATGACTGCTGAATGCCAAAAAGACGTCGTTTTGGTTATCTTCTACTTTCATAATCTGAAAAACTGCGTTTTGTTAGCAGCGGATTTCAACATCGCGTGAGGGTGTGTGGACAGGTTTCTAGGAGTGAAATTTCATCTGTTGGGAACTTCAGGAAGAAAAGAACAATTTGGTATTGACCAAATTGCTTTAAGACGGATTGAAGATCCCGGAAACTAGTTAAAAGAAAAACAAAACCCTACATAGAGAAAGCTTAAAAATCTTTCTCTTTCTCTTTTTTTTTTTTTTAGGACGAGGCTCTGATACCACGTTGGAATCTTAGATTGGTGGACGAGAAAGAAAAGAGAGAATAGAAAAAAAAGCGTTTCTTATATTATTATTTCTTATGTTATTGTTATGTTGTAAAAGTATTAGTACAAGTGGGTATTTATATATAAAGAGCTAAGTTCAATAAGAAAATACGAATAATTGACCTAAACTAAATTAGAAAATAGAAATAATTAAGCTAAACCAAATAAGGAAATAGAAAGCACTTACTAATTGACAGACTAAAATTATACTAAATAAATTAACTAATTTATTATTTTAACATATTTAATTGTCATTCATAAATCATGAATTAATTAATTAATCGCCCATGCCTTTGTCTATGTGTTAATTTTGCTCTGATTGTATTACATCTTATTTATTGCTGAATTTTCTTGCTAACAGATAATTATAATCAGAAGTGAATTTTTCCGGTATTTATATGGTGCTGAGCAAAGCATTAAGACATTTTAACCGCAGAATGCATTTTTTTAAAAATAGCATTAGGAGGAATGACCCTTAGCGTACTTAAATAGACGTACACGTGGCTGCTGAAGCCAAACCATCCGATACCCTGTTCACTTCAGGTCTAGGTTGTTATCACGATCTCATGAATGGAAAATTCAAATTAATAAAGTTCATTTGCCAATTAAATTAGTTATGTAGCTGCATTAATTCTAAACATGGAGGTTGGTGGTGTTCAGTGACATTTAATTATTTTTTAAATAACCATCCATTGGTAACATAATTGGTGGTTTTGCGTAAGACATAGCAGTGTTCACAGTGATGTCGGTTAGTGCATTATGTTAACAATCTTCACATACATTAGGCAATAGTGAATAGAGGAAGGTTGTTGCCAAGAAGTTTTGAGACCAGACCTGACCTGACCTTATTGTAAATCTTAATCTGCATTTGAGGTTTCATCATTATTCGAAAAATTATGGCAACATATCACATCATTATAGTCGTCTTTTAAGGGAATGATGGATCATAAGAGGCTAGTGTAGTGAGTTGAAGCCGGGCTTGCCTGACTTGGTATAACATTTTAAGGGGCAAATGGTGAAATAATTAAATTTATAAGGGTTCAAATACTTTATAGTCTTTGGTGTTGTGGAACCTCTTAAACGTGGGCATAAAAAAACGAACGTCTCTTTGCGTAATAAAGGCTTCTTCTTGCAGAAGAAACAGTGCATATAGGGTTAAATGAATTTATTTTGGTAATTGAATAGGTATAACTGATATACTTATCTATTTGCCTGTTTCGTGGAACATGGGAATCCTTATATCTGAAAAATTATAAAATGTTCTAACGAAGTTAGGAACCTGACTCAATTTACTTATTTAAGTTGTTTAATTGGGGCGTGGTAGTGGTTTTGGATTGAATAAGACCCAGCCAGGCAGGATCATCAGCATGGCTAGGATCACCTGTTGTCATGGTTTTGGTACCTTTGTAGATAGATAATCCTTGGCAGAAAGAAAGGGCAAAAGAGAGACATGCTTAATTTGTACCTCCTGAGTATAGTATTTTGCTTTTGTTTGATTTATCTATAAAATTGTCTGCTGGTTGGGCTCTAAGACTAAGCACATTCTTGTTCTTGTTCATGTTGCTTAATGACCAATTTTAATATAGTAAACGTGGACGAAAGAAAAGAAGAAAAAAAAAAACAAGAAATTGGTAAAGCAAAAGCTGAAATGGAGCAGCCCAAACCCAGCGTAGCAGCCCAGACCCTAAACATAAACAAAGAGCAAAGTGACAGACTCACACTAGACGGTGGAGAGTACTACTACGGAACAAAACAATCCAACGAGTGAGAGTCAGCGACCCACGCGGCAAGAATCCCTTAGCCAAGTCCAATTATTTGGTTTTGCAGCGCGCGCTTCATGGCTTGGCTGGCTAGGCGCCTCGGCCTCGGCTGGAGTGCAACGAGAACTCAAAATGTCAAATCTCAAAGGCCAAAGGCCGAACGGAATCCATCACCACCACACACACCACATACGAAAGCTTGGGATTTTGTCATTATCACAAAACCCCAGGTTCGTAATCCGAACCAAACATAATAATAACCCTCAAACTCAAGACAACGAATTAAAATTAATTAAAGAAATAAAAATATATATAAAATAATAATATATTAATAGTAGTGGAAAGAATTAATTAATTGATTAATTCGAATCTAATCTAATCTTTGATCTGATTGCATATCAAGGACCGTCGGACCCTATCTCATCTCTTTCTCTTGCGCCATCATCGCCCTCTGATCACCCCTCAGATAAAAATAAAAATGAAAAAAAAAATCCACGTAGCGGAGCAGAACCCAAGGACAGCTTTGGTTGACAATCTCAGATTCAATAAGCCCATTTTCTGCTCTACTTGCCTAGAGACAGACAGACACAGAGTTGGAGAGAGAAGAGAAGAGAACTAGAGAAGCTCCTAGTATGGTTTTTCGGTAAGGCTAGTCTCATCTCTTATCATTCATGATTCTCTGGTTTTGTCTCTCTCTTCTCTTTTCTCTCTTTTGTATATTTTGTGTTGTAGTAAAAGCCAAAATCTTTTCTTTTCTTTTCTTTTTTTTTTCCCCTTTGGCTTTTCTCTCTTTTCGAGTTGTGACTTTGTGTTGAGAGGTAGTAAGGCGTTTCATCTCTCTTTCTTCTTTCCCCAGAAAAATAAAATAAAACAAAAATCCATTTTCAAATCTGAAACTTTTCAAATTTGAATTTTATTTTTTCCCCCATTTTTCAAATTGTAAAGCTGTCTCTTTCTCTCTCTAATCTGTACTCTGGTCTGGAGCGAGGGTTTCACTGTTACTATTCATTATTAATTGGCTGAAATGAAATAGACTGATGAAGCGTTACACGTCCTTCTCTTTTACTTTCTCTCGCTCTCCGTCTTCATGAATATTTCAAGACTCAGTTGTGGTTGATAACACCTCTACGACTCTATTAGATTTAGATCGCCACAAACTATGATAACTAGAATACTAGATAGCTATTTTGCCTTCTCTTCTTATCTTCCCCATTGAACCAGATTTATTTCATCTATATTTAAAATCGAAATTTGCTCAAAACCATTTCCTCCTTTCAAAAATCAACTTTGAAGCCCCATACGCTATTTCAAAGTTATCTCTCTCTCTCTCTCTCTCTCTCTCTCTCTTAATCTTGTGAGCAGTATTACTATTGTATATTTTATATATTTATATTTCAAGCTTGTTGCTTGTAGTCCTACTTAAATTAAATGCACAACCACCATGTTCACATGCAGATATCACCGGCACAGCACAGGGGAATAGCTTTCATTTAGTGCAAGCAAGGAGTAGGAACCTGCACCTAAGCTGCTAATTTTCTTTTTCCCCCCTTCAAGGCCCTTGATTCTGTGGATTCATTCACCTTCAGATCTTTAACAACAACATAACAGCATATTCACCGTTGGATCAAGAACGCACTATCCTTGATGTCAGTTTCTAATCAATCAACCGTGTCTTCCTCATCCCCTAGGGATTTTGATCCATTATTGAAGGATTTGAATGAGAAGAAGCAAAGTTTTCGGCGTAACGTGGTGTCCCTCGCGGCGGAGTTGAAGGAGGTTAGAAGCCGTTTGGCATCGCAAGAGCAGTCATTTGCTCAAGAAACCCTAACAAGACAGGCATGTGATTGCTGATGATACCTTATTTTATGTGTCGTTTTGTGTTAATTTTCTGTTTTCAATTGAATCATTTCTCTCTTTTTAGGTCTTTGTTTGTGGGGTCAACTGGAATTTGTTTACTAATAGACTTTTTTAATTTTTTTCCAAAAAAAAAGGAAGCAGAGACGAAAGCAAGACACATGGAAGAGCAGATTTTTAGATTGCAGAAGAGGTTAGAGGAGAGGAACGAGCAGCTTCAAGCTTCAGCCTCTGCTGCTGAGAAGGTCCCAGCTACATCCCGCTTCTTCAACTTTTGTCATTTCTTTTGCCGATTAATTAGCCTTAAAATACTGTGATCGTGTTTCATTTCACTTGTTGATTCATAATTTGGAAAGAACATATCATTGCCCAAATGATTGTATTATCTGCTATGGTGATTGATCTGTCCTAAATGGCTCCCTTTCTTGTATCTTGATGATGATCCACGCATCTTTTAGCATGCCTTTGGGCTTTTCCTTTTCGGTTATTTTTGGCGGAGCCCATCAAAGGAAAGGTGACCAAGTACTTTTGTTCTTATTTTAATGTTTCCCATTTTTTTTAACTTATAAGTCGGGAAATTGTTGTCTTTACACATAAGATAAGCTAGGTTGGTCACAAAAATCAAACTTTATGCGGCCATACAACGAGTCAATTTCTAAATTTTCTTATTTCATGCATATTTGGGAGCTGGTCTTATTAACTTCTTATTTCTTCCCCATCTACGTAATTTTAGGCATGATGGAAGCTGCATTCACCTTTTTAAAGTTAAATTAACTTGTTTAACTGAGGGATGCTAATAACTAAAGCTTTAAAACAGTAAGTTATGATAATGTTATTACTTAGTTGTTAAAACTCTTGTTAAATATTTTTGAATAAAGATGCTAAATCTTTAAACCTCATGGTAAATGTTGTCTTACGACTTGGTGCCTTTGCAGGTATTCCTTGTGGTAATTGCTGGCATATTTATTGTTGTTGTATAGAAAGCATCGATTAGGTAGCAATTTTATTTAAAACTGATTGTTTCCAACTCTGAAGGTCTATTTAACAAGTGTGCGTTAGATCAAAATTGAATTTTCATTTATTTCATTCTTAAATAAGCTCAAATGTATCTTTGCATATTCGAAAGGAAATTATCAAATATGATGTGCAACAGTGTTAAGGGCAATGACACTACCATGTTGCATTCAACTTGGATGGTTACGAGGCTATCTTAGACCTGCATTTATATATATATATATTGCTTCATCATCTATTTTAGCTTTTGCGTGTAAAGTGTCCTTTGGTGGTGCTTCGATGATTTTTCTTTCTTGCTTAGCCTAATCCACTCGTAGGGTTCTGATATGACTTTGCTATGTGGCTCTCAGTACCTTGGGGAATTGGATGATCTTAGATCACAGCTCTCAATCACTCAAGCAACCGCTGATGCTAGTGCTGCATCAGCTCAGTCAGCACAGCTGCAGTGTTTAGCGCTGTTAAAGGAGTTGGATGAGAAGAATAGTTCGCTGAAAGAGCATGAGGATCGTGTAACTAGGTTAGGAGAGCAACTAGATAATTTGCAGAAGGATCTTCAAGCAAGGGAATCTTCCCAAAAGCAGCTGAAAGATGAGGTTTTGAGAATTGAGCATGATATCATGCAGGCTGTTGCTAAGGCTGGAGCAAACAAGGACTGTGAACTCAGGAAACTATTGGATGAGGTTTCTCCGAAGAATTTTGAAAAGATTAATAAGCTTCTGATTCTTAAGGATGAAGAAATAGCCAAATTGAAAGATGAAATTAGAGTTATCTCAGCCCATTGGAAGCTCAAAACCAAGGAGTTGGAATCACAGGTATATATATATATATATTTATAAGTTGCTTTAAAAAAAAGTCCTCTGCATTTTCTTACCATTTCACTCAACTTTTTTATATATGCATTTATAGTATATTGTTTAACAATATTTTATCTATGTTATGGAGCAGTTAGAGAAACAGCGGCGAGCTGATCAGGAACTGAAAAAGAGGGTGTTGAAGTTGGAATTTTGTCTCCAGGAAGCTCGTGCTCAGACGCGAAAACTCCAAAGGGTAATGTTCATATCTTGCTTCATCTGAAGTAGGATTTTAGCGATCGT
This sequence comes from Adansonia digitata, assembly GCA_029448705.1. Taxonomy (NCBI): domain Eukaryota; kingdom Viridiplantae; phylum Streptophyta; class Magnoliopsida; order Malvales; family Malvaceae; genus Adansonia; species Adansonia digitata. Next base: position 7,482,420 of record JAQSVH010000005.1, on the reverse strand, counting down.
CTGCTGCTAATGACTTCTCCACTAATGTGCTGTTTCTTAAATATTTGTTTGCATCAGAATGGAAAATGCTTGGATTGCTAATTTGTATAGATCCCTGTTTAAGTTTTCCATTAGTGGACTGGACCCTCGTGCAAATTGGCCCATTTCTTGTGCTGAATCAGTCATGCTTTCTGATCCGAGTTTTTCAGTGCTCCTATTAGTAAAGGGCTCTTGATACACGTTTTATTGTATGGTTGAGGGCCATAATTTCACGTTAAAACATTTACGACTTGACTTCTATTTTATCTGGCCAACTCTGAACTTGGAAAGCCTCTGCAAACATATTCCCCTTGGCATGTTTAATTCCTCTCTTACTCCTTTCATAAAAACTAGCACTCTTCTGAAGTCATTTTAGTTGCATGTCATACAGTGAGCTAATCCTACTAATTTTGGCAGATGGGAGAGCGCAGGGACAAAGCTCTAAAAGAACTTAGAGATCAGCTGGCATCTAAACAACAATCCGGAGCTGTTGGTGCTGAGAAACAGAATTTCTGGGAAACCTCTGGTTTCAAGATTGTAGTTTCCATGTCAATGTTGATCTTGGTGGTGTTTTCAAAGCGGTGATTTAAGTTAGTTATGTAGGTGTTGTGTATAATGAATACCTGAAGAGATTAGGAAAGCCTTAGAACCATTGCCTTTGGCCTTGTAGATGTAATACAAGAATCTCTTTCCCAGTATCAGTCGAAATGCCGTCTATCCTCTCATTGCGAGAAACGAATGAGGTGATTATACTGTTATGCCAACAGCATGCACGACAATTTTTTACTTCCTTTTCCATGTATTATTATTATGGATCATTAGCTGTACTGCACACAATCATGATGACAAAACTTTACCAGTTAAACATGCATAAATTATGTTATATATCCGCTGTTGCTGGGGTAACATCACGTAGCAAGTGAACGTTGCTCCTTGGGATGGCATCTGTCGTGGAACTAAGACTCCTGGGCTGGTATTGACTTTAATAAAATAACAGTAACACTAACGTGACTTTAATATATCCGCTGTTATCTGGATTGCTATTGAAGTCAAAGTATTCGGTATGAAAATGATCGGCTCCCCGCATTAAGAAATTCTTTATGAGTTGGCAGCACAATCTTTTTTAATGAACCGCTAGCGTTATCCTTGCCCTCAGCAGGCAAATTCATCAAGCGTCCATCTTTATTCTCAAACCCTTTGTCTGCAACCGTCGCTAAAGGTACGAGAATATAAGTACCTATTCTAAGCTCCGAGCCCTTGTCTGCAGCCGTGCTCTCTAAACTAAATATCATGTATGTTTCATGTGAAAACTATTTTATTACCAAGGCCAGCCAATATTTCTACAACTTAAGCAGATTATGTGTGGGGGAGCCGGGGGGGGGGGTGATCATTATAAACTGGACCAGGCTGCTCTGATCAGTCACTTTGCAACTCAAGTCATGTTTCTTTCCCCAGATAGAGGATCTATAAACTACTCGAAGCATGAGCTTCTGACATGCTTATATATGCCAAGCTGCTCAATACTACACATCTAGGAAGTCTACTTCAGCAACGAAGGATGTCAGCGGCATGATGCAGGTACTAGCTAATAGATGTTTGTAAACCAGCTGACGTAGATGTTGATGTGTCGACACTGGGAGGTTTATCGGACCCAAAAACAGTTATAGAAGCCGAGTCAGGGTTGATTTAAAACCGAAGGTGGGGTGACGACTCTGCAAAACACGTGCAACGCCATCTCTCCAATTTAAGCGTGTGTAATAGCAATATGAAATTACGAAGCAATCAGAATGAACTCTTTACCGTGGTACGCCTGCCCCTGATGTTGATGACGTTGTGTTTGCAGTTGAGGTTGGAGGTGCAGTTGATTAAGATGCAAAAGGACGGGTAAATGCTAGATCCAGTGTGATGCCTATAGAAAATTTTAATTATGAGATTATAAGCTATCATTTAACTATTCAAAGGCTTCAAAATATAACCGACTCAACAAATATGCAAGCAAGCAACAGAAGAATTTTTCTTATTTGGATTGCTGTTCACTATGTTTGCTGTACTCCCAAAGTCACAGGTAGTTGGCGCTGGGTTTTTTCTGATAATTAATAGCTGTTGAAAGCATAGATAGGTATAGCATTCATGGTTTTGTAGAGTATTTGGACTGTAATTAACGCCTTGCTGGATCTGTGAGCACTGCGCGTCGGCCCCTCCAATTCCACAAGCATAATCGACAACCATGAAATTAATTATAAAGGCTTCTATTCTACAATCTAAAAGGACTCTGCAATTAGCGTTACCGTTGTCCTTGAATAAAAAAGTGAACTGAAGCACGGTATGATGCTTTATCTCTTTTCTATATATACACATACATTTACATATATATTTATATAGATATAGATATAGATATATATCTGCATTTACAAACCAACAACACCAAATGTTTCAATATTGATGTGAAAAAAAGAACGGTGGGATGGATTTTAAATGAGTAGCTTACATTAATAATGGGGTTAAGAGAAAGGAAAAGATTATTCTAATCCCCGATGGGCGGTTAAAGAGTTGGAACTTGGTTTGGTTGGACAACATAATAAAAGAGTAACCCACACCCACCAACATGCTAGTTAATTGGCTTAGCTCCGCAAAAACCCTATGATGCGAGTTACTTAATGTCGATAAACTGCGAGGATAGTGATACTGTAAGGATAAACTAACTAAATGCAACATTTATTATTGCTCAACAATATTATACATTAGAGATGAAACAAGTAGCCATACATACATGTCACTTAAATGAAAGAGTGATATCTCATTCCCAGGCCATGGCCATCCATTTCATATTACAATTAAGTAGAACATGATAATAAATTACAATAATTTCCCATGCTACTCTCACTCTACTACCAAACACAACATTCTGATTCATTAGATTATATATAAAGCCATAAGGTTTATCAAGTGGTTAGTTAATATCCATATCCATTCGTATGATATCATATCATATCATATCCAATGTCAGAATATCATCTCCCATCCCAATCTCCAGCTAAAATAAATAAATAATGTACATGGGGTGGGAGATCTAAGTGTATTATTATTATTATTATTCACAAGGTTTGGTGTTGGCGTAGTCCACTGACAAATCCCGAAAGAAAGGGTCAAAAATTGCTTCTTTAGCTGAATCATATTTGTCCAGACGCTTTTTCAAAGACCGCAAATCTCTCTCATTCTTTGAAGAACGTACCTGACAACACATCATTAGAGAAAAACTATTTTGTCAAATAAAAAACTACTTAGATATATCAAGTAAAGGATGCACAATTATTTTTTTGCTATAGACTTATAATCGAAAAAGAAAGCAATGACCGGCAACATTATTTAAAGTTCTACATTGCATGCTTCATTGAATTTCCTAATATATCGAATGAAAATCACTTACAAATGTTTTCTTCAGCAGCAGTATATCCACCACGTATAGCAACCATAACACATTTGTTCTGGGAAAACTGTACAAGGACAAAAATGAACTGTGTACTTATGTAGAGCTCCATACAAATTTCAAAAAGTAACACTATGAGAAAATATGGTTTAATGAAGAAAACCTAAACCTTTAACCGAATTCCAATGCCCTCCTGGGATATAACCAAGGCAAACAAAGAAAAATAAAACATAAAAAGAAATCGAAATGCCTCAGATGAGTTTCTTTAATGGGTTCATCAACCCTTTTCCTTAATGTAGGGTATGCATGAGCAGCTTATGGATATGATTCTTCCCTGGAAATTCTACTAGAACAACCAGACAAATGAAACTTGATTGCAGAAGTTGTCTTACTTTAGTTAGAAAACAAAATCACTTCGGTTTTCGCCTTAAGCACATAAATAAATAGCATAACGAGTCGAAAGCACATGCAACAGATTAAGGACTACTAATAACAACTAGAAGACCAAGAAAAAGAGCAAAGGTTTTACAAGAACACCACGATTTAACCAAAAATTTCAGTGCTGCTGACAAATCCAGTTCATTCATGACAGAGTCTACTTCATTCAGTTAAAATAATGTGCAGCAGTCAGACAGACCAAGTGCTTGAATGGATGAAACTGCAAAAGTGACCTATGTTCAGAGGTGAAGAGAATGGAAAAATACCTTCCTTCCCAGTGATCTTCTGTAACCTCCTTCATTTTTCTATATGTTTCTGACTGCATTTGATAATTCATTAGTGCATTAATTTTGCTAGAATAGATGTGAATGCATTTTGTATGTAATTATGAATGGAAATTCACAGCTTGTTCCAGTTTCTTACTTGTTTATCTCCTTTCGGACCTTTGAAAAGATAGGGGTCCAGTGATAGATCCAAAAAGAGTATGTTTTCTCCTGTACAAAAAGCCATTAGAAAGTCTTTAACTCATAAACCTCTAACATACCAAAATATTTTTTAGGAAAAAGGAAAAAGCAAATGAAACTTTACCAGTGTTGATTCTTGACAGCGTAAAATCAATTATTGATATTGACAACCCAAATGTCCTAAAGGATATTTGCTTGCCCTCTAGAATAAACTTTGTAGTGACGGAGTCATTTCGGCTCAAAAGTATGTTTCCCCTATTAAAGAAAAAAAAATCATCAGTCAGTAGTCAATCAAGACATAAAGTTACCATAAAATTTGTGACAGCAAGCAGACCAGTGCATGTCACGGTGTTCAAACTCATATGCAGCTTCAGCCACGGCCAAGGCAGCCGTAACCTGCAATGCAATGGATAAGTTTGTTGTAAGCTGGTAATAACAGATAAAAAGATCGATGAAACAAAACTTTTTTTTTCACTAGAAAATTAATTTTTTTAAAAGAAATTTATTTATTTAAATAATTTGGTATCACCAGAGAAGTCTTTGATTTACCTGAACCAATAAACTTCGTGCTTCATCAAAGTTCTCAAGTACAAAGCTTTCTAGATCTTTACCACCATGTTGTAGAACAAACACGAGATAGCGCTGAATGCAAATTCATTAGTTACGGTAAAAGAATATTGGCATACAAAATAAATATTTGTACTTTGGGCCGTTAGTTTGGGAGTGTCTTATAGGTGCACTTAACATAAGGCAAGAAGTATTTATAAAATATTTCTTTATAACTTTTTTTTATACTCATATTCATCAGCAACGGGGAAAAGAAGATACCTGTTTCTCTGGGAACTCTTTAGGGTGATCATTTTCTGAGCCATTCTTTTCATCCCATTTTTCCCAAGCTCTAATCAATGCCGCATCATAAGGACCTTGGCAAACCTTTAAACTGTCAAAGAAAGAGATCAATATGAGATGAGATAACACACGGGCAAATAAATTACACTCACATGCAAATCTAAGTCTCTGCATGATATTGGTGGATGATGGATTTTACCACGACAATTTTGTGTTTGTCTACCTTGTGTTAATATTTTTCTTTTCATGCATTTACTATTTAGATTGATCAAGTTCAAGCCAATCTGATCAATAAGTCATCAAATAAGTAGCACAACCTTCAGGCTAGGCTACAAAAACCGCAATTGCAAAATTGGAAGTGCACAATTATTCATGCATTTTTAGGCACATATTTCATGAATTATGGCTTTCGCTTGAACATGACCCTAATAAACCAACTAAGAATAAAAGCTGCTTCTGATTGAAATATTTAGTTATCAGAAGGTAAGTAACAAAGAATGTTACTCAATTGTTTCTATAAAGGTCGCGCAAGCATTAAAGCCATCATCCTCAAATTCTCGTAAACTGTTAAGAGTTTGTGAGAGCACAGCCTCCTCAAGCAATTCTTCTGATTTCTGAAGCACGGGAAAGCATGTGGATTAGTAATATGTCAAGCAAGTCATGAATTTCATCCAAGAAAATATAACCTGCAAACAACTTACAGAAAATGGCAATTTCATTAAAATAAATACCTTTTGCACTTCTCCATTTACTGAAAAATCTCCATCAAATGGAACTATTTTGCAAACGGTATTGCCTGCTCTGAAAGCTTCTCCATAAGTACCTTCACCAACTTTGACAATACTTTCTGGATCACTGAATCAAGAAGTTTTCAACATAACAAACCCACGCAGTAAGCATGGTCAATTAAATTTAGTGCATAGAAGAAGTAGAAGAAAAATGCAATGACCTAAAACACTATCGAAATTAATAACAAAAGGAATTGCACTCATCATATAACTGGACCATAAAAGTCAGTGAAACCCCTGAACACAGAAGTGTGCGTTTCTAATTTCTGAAAGTAAGACCGCAAATTTTATGATAATACAACATTATCAGTAACATATAAGGCAGGACGCTTCTGCAGTAAAGTCAGGTGTACAAAAATAAAACCTTACAATTGCAATGAGGCTCACCCTCCCCTTGCATGCTAAACCACACAAATAAATAATGTGCAGTTTGCTTCTAAAGGAAAAGGAAAAACAATTAATTTAATAGAGACTAACCAATACTTGGAGAAAAGATCAAGAAGCTTTAATGGTGCAGGCTGTTTACAAATTTCCAGCAAAGCAGAAAACGTATCAATATGATCAAGGTCTGATGATATTGACGTAGATGCCAAGGAAAGCTTCTTAATGGCAGCATTTAGATCTTCACAACCTTCATCACCACCACTTGCGGGTAGGGAATTGCTCTTTTCAGGAGTTCTTAAACTTGAAAAATCCAGACAATCATTATATGTCGAATCCATTGGTGCAGCAGGAGTTTCTAGTATTTTAGACAAGGTGGTAGAAGGCTCGCAACTGAAGTTTATCTTCTTTGAAAAGAGCCACTTCTCTAATCTGAACGAAACTTGTGGTATAGGATCAGTGACATTTTGACTGCCCGTGGCCCAAGTCCGAAAGTGTTTTGGTGATGGGCTCTCCTCTAATAACTCAAAGGCATCAACCTCTTGAAAGTATTCTCTCTCCTTCTGGAAGCTTGGAGGTTCAGCAACCTTGCCCTGTAAACAAGAAGAATGTATCATACTCGTATTTTATAGAGAAATGAATTTGTAATGACAAAGTAACCAATTCAACTATCTCAAGACACTAAACAGGTTTTAGACAAAAATTTGGACACAAGTGTTTGTGTAACAACCTAACAAATAGAGGAAAGAAAGTTGAGATGGTATGTGAACACTATGCATAAATGAGGAAAGAGCAGGGCCATGGGTGTCATACTTTAGGAACAGGTGGTTTTCCCCTTCTCCTGGCATGCTTTTGTTGTGGTTGATTCGTGTCACGAGGACCAACAGCAATGCTTGTCCTCCCCCTAAATGAAGCAGAAAAACAAAATATATTCGAGTTATAATAGAATAATAAGACCTAAGCTAAGGGGTAACCTCAATGCAAGCCATTGCAAAGTCAATGAAAAGGCATTTGACGATTTGTAAGCAAACAACGAAAGAAAATAAATGGGAAAAAAAGGAAACCCTAAACATTGAATAAGCAGCATAAGCAGCCAAACGTTAAATTGGCGTACGGGCAATTAGGCGTAAGGGTGAGAATCATTTTACCCTTGGTAAGTCAAAGAAAACATTTTTCCTCATTGATGGTTCTTTGAATATGCCGGTAAATTTGACTGATTAAATGAAGAATAAGCAAGAGAGAAAGGAGGCGTTTGTATTTGTTTACATTAAAGATAAGAAAAATAGTATAACAACCAATGAATGAATGACTGATAGATGGATGGATAGATAGATAGATAGATAAAAATGAGGATGATAAGTAGGAAAAGGAAAGGGAAGGGAAAGAAAAAGAAAAAGAAAGCAGGAAGGAACCTGGTGGAAAGCGAGCGATTCCAACTGATCCGCTTGTTAGCAGCAACGAAACTGAGGCGATAGGTGTTATTGGGTTGCGGCAGCGGCAGTTGCTCAGAGTCAGAGGGGGTGGTGTGAGGTGGTGGTGGTCGTCGTCTTCTCTGATACATGGGTTGGATTGCCGTGTTCATGGATTGTTGTTCCTTCGATGCTCCTATGATTTCTGACCAAATACCATCCTCCCCGGCCGCTCTTGCTTTGCGATCCACAATTAAATAACAATACTACCGATAGATAGCTAGATAGATAAAAATTAATGAAAATAGAGAGAGAGACACAGAACAGATTGATTTGAATGTGCATGGAGGCGGGAACGAATGGACTGCTATTATTTCCAGTGCTGTGTATTGTGTGCCACTGCCGATGCGGGCCCTAGGGAGTTGAGAAGGAGCTCGGCATTGGTCCAATTACAGGCTCCTGGATCCATATGCCCACTTTATCCAGGCCAAGGACTTTAAGGAGCAAAAATAAGAATGGCCCAATGACTATGATCATTGATCGGCAGCGGCTTTTATTTTGATCGAAACAGAAAAGCAAGCCTGCCAACCTGCCTTAAGTTAACCAAACTATCATCACCATCAATCAATCAAAGGTATATATACAGTAGCGTAGAAACGAAACATATTTCTAATAACTTATATCAGTAGTAATTAGATACAATTGTTCTTCTTCCATAAAATAAAAGTGGCCGTAGTAGTAGTGCATCTTTTATGGATATACATGGTCAAACTATCATTAGTCCGAAAATCAATAATGGGCTTATAAATATATAATCCATAGTCAAGAGTTCAGCCAACAAGATTAGTCGCAGAACATGAAATATCCAAATTAAGTCATCACTAATCACCATATACATATATATATATATACACTTTATGATATGATATGATTTGTATATTTAGTTAGCTAGGCCTATCTAGCTAGTAGTTATGATTACAATAATATATGCTTTATCTATCACAATTATTCACCGAGATATTAGGAATCAACATCACTCACGGGCCGGCCTTTTTGCTCGCTTAATCTAAACTCTAGACTAATAGTGACACATAATTGACAACAGTATTCTTAATTATTCTATCAACAATCACAAACATATATATAGACAGAGGGTCACAAAGTCTACTTGAATAAAAAATAACATTTGCTTATAATCATTTATCAATTATGAGGTCCGATAGCCATAACCATAACCATGCATAGTAATGTCTGCCCTATGGGAATAAGATTCCTTTGCCTA
>JAQSVH010000005.1:7423855-7441540 GCA_029448705.1 Adansonia digitata | reverse complement strand
AAAAAAAGAAAAAAAAGAAGTCAAAAACAAACGTTTTTGGGGATGGCTGATGAGTGATAATGGCTAAATCATAATGTAAATAGTAGTTTCGGAATCATGAACAATGAAACTTTTATCTTTCGAGTCTTGTGGCTATTTCATACCTACCATACATTATACAAATAATTTTACTGTTTTTGGTTATGAATGAATAATGATGATTCAAACAAATTAGATTCTTGGGAGGAAATCTGGTAGTAAAAATTTGGGATCGTCTAAAATATTGGTGTTTCATTATAATTTTCTTCGCGTTGGAGTGGTAGTTTACGGTTTTCGTGTTTCGTTTACTTTTGGGGCTGTTTGGGTGGGAATGGGCGATGGGCTTGTATTGGTCTCAACAGTGAGACAGCATCGCCAAACCGAAGACTTTTTCTGCTTGATGGATGGATTCTTGGGCGCTTGAACCATTGATGATACGATCAAAAGAAATGACATATATATATATATATGTACAACTAACTAAAATTGGTAGATAAATGGAGTGGAAAGATGGATTCATTCAGCAACTCTCTAACTCTTACAGGTGAACCGAACTGAACATACTGAACAATTTAGCAACTTCCAATTCTTCAATTAAAAAGTTAAAAACTAGAATTAGGAATGTTGATGACTTCGGTTTGTATTCGAGGAACAGCAAGCACCATAGAAAAGGAAAGGCTTGATATGTATTGTCCAAAAAAAAAGTATGTTATAATGGCTGTAAGAGAATATGGTCTCGCTTGTCAATGCACACTGCACAGCATCCTACAGAATGACACCCTTTTGTCATTGAAATCTCCGTGATATTATTGATTAATCAAAAAAGATGAAGGATTTTCCTAATTCTACTTTACAGGTTATTGATAAAAGCTTTAGGTTCTGGAGTTTTCTGCTTTCAATCAGTCCCGGCCCATGACACATCCTGTACAAGGGTTTTCAAGAAAATTGAGAAAAATGCTTTCGTTGAGAGTCGAACTCAAGACCTCCCGCTTACTAAACGGGTGCTCTAACCAACTGAGCTACGAAAGCAGCTGTGCTGAATTTCCAAAACGAAAAATAAGAAAGTTGTAAAGCACAAAAATGAAGACCTCAAAAGAGAAATACGGCCAAGCACGGTAACAGATTTCCCTTGGCTAATAAGTAGTTTACTTTCAGCCAGCCTTTTGCTCTAAATTCTCATGACAATATTATCACGAAATATTAAGGGGTAAATTTCCATAAAATATCAGATTTAGTCTCATATATCATTAGCTTAACTATTTATTACAAAGTGGTTTACTGTCATTTCTTTGAAATCAAAAGAATTGATACAAAGTCAATAGGCAAACAAACACCTTTCATCTCCTCACGGGAACCCAACTAGCTACAGCTAGAAAACTCCACAAAGAGTTTAAAAGAATCAATACTACACCTCCTTTCCTTGCTCAAGGAAAGCAATACATTATAATAACCTCTATATAGCAGATCTTGGGGGCATTATTTCACTACTCAATACTCAAAATTCAAAACCCTGGTCAAACAACCACCTTTCCATCTCTTCTCCTTCTTGAAAAGACAAGAATAAGAAAAATGCAAGACAAAGAAATCAAGTCAACATGAAACATTTAAAGTGGTATGCGTATTATATGGGGAAATTCAAAACTCCCACATTCTTATATGCTGCTGGCGGAGGAAATTTTTGACTCTCGACATGTTGAGTAAACGACTCACACCGCAGCTCAAACTCGAAATTGTCATGAAAAAAAAAAAAAAAAAAACCATATGCTTGCAGATCAAAAGAGTATCTCCTTGAGGATTAGGAGGACCAACATGACAAAGCACATAATAACAAGAACCGTAGCACACATCACCATGCCTCCTTGTTTCTGAGTTCTCTCTGCCTGCAAGTCAATCCACACAAAAATTAGAATGAGTACCAGAAAACATCTACACGAAGATCAATAATGGACAAAGATAAAAAACCTTCTGCAGCTGTTTGAAGCCATCTTCGACCGTAGTTGCAACATTCTGAATGTTGTAGTCTATCCGATCAACAATTGTACCCTGTTTGGAGAAACAACCGCCTTTAATGATTGGAAAAGTTTGCAAGTTATTACTGATGTTAGATGGATTCCTACCTGATCAATCACAAGAACTGACAGATCCTTCATGATCTGAGCAAGCTCGTTTACAGACTCCACAACCTACAAAAATTTACTTTAATATAAGCATAGATGATTATTTTGGGCTAGCTATGAAAGCAAACTTCAGATTAGAAAGATCAAGAATAATGCACTTGCCTGTTGGATCTCTCTTTCCCTCTCAACGGTAAATGCCTCACTTTTATTTAGCTTTGCCATCTGATGCTCATTAAATACCTAAATGACATAATTGTGAAATATTACGAAGGAAGGATACGGAAGTTGAATTAGGCAAAATTTGGAGCTTGATTTACACATAATTGAGCTTCAAGATCCTCACAAGCTATTTGGATTTCAGCACCCTAAAACTCGTGTACTAAAATGTGTTTGGCTTGATCATATATAGTAAAAGGAAGAGGGCTTAAAGAAACCAGTATACCATATCATCCAAGTCATTATCTTCTGCTTTAGATCTATTTCCATTTAGATTCATCTCTAGATCAACTCCATCCTGACCCTACACAGAAACCAATAATTTAGTTAATTCAAAAACATGCACAAAACGCATTATAGGAGTGCAAAACACAGAAAAGAATCGAATAAGTTCGAAATTGAAATTGTATAACCATTTAGCTTGTGAAACTTCAACCAAATATTATACAATATTGCATTGTCAAGAAGGATGTTTCTTTCTATACCTCTTTTTGCTGCCTGAGGCGCTTCAAATAAGTTGATTGTTTCTTCCGGAGCTCCATTGATAGGTTCTGCAGGTCAGTAGCAAGTGAACGCTGCCAACAAGAAGAAAAACACCCAAAGAAAGAAATGTAAACAAGAGAACGGTTAAGCATAGCAAAACATTCAAGGGAATAAAAACCTAAAATTATGTCAGAAGGCATGGTGGAGAATAAGGCACTAGATGCCAGACATCATTATCTTCCCTCTCTGCAACGACACGTGTATGTGCTAGAAAAATCAAAGATCTTTTATCTCACTATCAATAAGTCTTACCTGGACATTTTTCCTGACATTTGAATCCTCAGAAGGTCCAGTTGCAGAGAGTTTCTGTAATCTCTTCTCTGATTTCTTCAACAGATTAGTTATCTCATGGGTAAGAGCCTCAATATTGCGTTGATCTTCTTTACCATCACCAAATGAAGGCATTAAAGCCTTTGCATGAGCCTTGGCTAACTCCGCCATTTTTGTTCGTGCACGTTGCACGTTTGCTGCTATTTCTTCAGACACATCTACCCAAGCTGGTGGTAGACCCACTGCAATTGCACCCTTACTGCAACAGGCAGACAACCCCTTATTTTCCTACTACATAATTATATGACCATTCAAACAGCGATATAGATGAACCCACAACTAGTTGAAAGAGAAAATGAACTTCAGAAGAAAACCCAATTGTAATTTATTCTAGATTCCTTCATTGCAAAGGCTTGATCTTTCATTGTACTGCATAAACCATCTCATAATCTCCGTAGCTCTTTCCAAATCATTTAAAATATCTCACAACTAAATAATTCTTGTAAGAATTGTTCACCGATTACCAACAAGTTCAACCAACAAATTGAACCAGTCATTTGTAAGCATTTTTTTTCCTATGCCAATTCCTTGAAAATAGTCACTTTCTATAAAATTTAACACTTCTGCTCAGCCTAAACTCTGCTAATTCAATTCTATTTAAAAAAATGGAGACGTAATACAGCTCGATTAAGCTAACTAATGACATTTAAATAAATTCACCTATAGTTAAAAGAAAAAAAAAATATTGATATCGATCTTGAATTTTGTTTATCTTGTATAATAATTTAATAGGAATAATTAATTTGATCAATAATAGTAGTTAGAGATGTAGTATTACCTTGAATTTCCAGGATCCTCCGTACTTAGAGGAGTATAAGAACGATTTTGATGTAGCAACGAAGTACTAACCATCTCAATCACCGGTCCTCCGCCGGAGCTCGTCGTCGCAGCAGACGATGCCGACGAACTCGCCGGAATTCTAACACTCTTCAACGCATCCCTATATTTCTTGAATATCAGGGTCCGGTTCCTCGTCGCCATGGCTCTAAAATGAAAAAAAAAATAATATTGTCTAGAAATTTAAATTTAAATTAAAATCTAAATCTAATTTCAGATTCAAATTTAGAATCTATAGATCTAAAAATCGAGGATTTCCCATGGCGGAGCTAGAAAAAGAAAAAAATATGAGGGACCGCGACGTGAAAGGAGGCCGGTGATTGGCCGTTAAGGAGGCTGTTGAACAGAATCGAACGGCCGAAGTCACGCACCGGCGAAGCTGAGGATCGTTTTTAAGAGGAACCCCCAAATAAAGGAGAAATGATACGGTTAGCGTGGTTTTTTTTTTTTTTTAATTTTATTAGGCTCTATGTGTCCAATCAGAACTGTGATTTGCGTTTTAATCAATTTTTTAATCTAGGTCAGGTTCCGTTAGTAGGGACGGGTCCAACGCCACGGTCATTCTCTCGGCCCGATTGGGATCCACGAACTGACGGGTCAGATATCTCCTTTTATTAAGTAAAAAATATAAAGAAATTAAGTAACATATAGAAGTGGCCAACCCTTGACAGTTAATTTCTTCTTCTTTGACGAAATTCATCTCCAAAGAGAAACAAAAACAAGCTCTTCTTTCTCTCTCTCTCGTCAAACCCCAAGGACCTAACTGGCCTTCTTCAGGCTCAGAGCTCAAGAAGCTTCGAGTTTTAAGTAACTCCTAGAAATTAAATCTTTTTTTGTCATTTTCTTTTGGTTTGAATAATAATTAAAAAAAGAGGGTGATTTTAAAAATGGAGGCTGATTCATGGAGTGCTCGTCTTTCTTCTGCTTCTAAGAGATATCAATCAGCTCTTCAATCACGATTTGGTAATCTTTAAATCCCATCCTGTCTTTTTTCTTTTACTTTTGTTTTTGGGGGTGGGGGGGTTAAATATTTGCTGCTTTTTATGCGTGGTGGAAATTGAAGGAAAAGGGAGAAACTTGATTAATTGATAAAGAAAAGATCAAATTTTTGGGATTTTTCGGAAAAAAATGATTGAACGTTTAGAAATTGGTAAAAAATGCAGATATGTTTATGGGGTTTGAAGAAATAGATGGAAAAGATGATATGAGAGGGGAATTTCAATGCCCTTTTTGTTCGGAGTATTTCGATATCGTTGGCTTGTGCTGTCACATTGATGATGAGCATCCCGTGGAGGCAAAAAATGGGGTATTGCTCTGTTTTTCTTTTACTTTTCAATGCCTTTTTTTTTTTTATGTGTTATAATCAAGATAGGTATATTGGAATATTTTTTTTTTTTTTACATTATCGTTCTTAGTAATTATGGATTGTTTTAAGTAGCATAGTTCACTTAACTGAGTTAAGCTTTGAATTTTGATCCGTCCTTTAAAAGGAACTGAAAAGGGGTTTTTTTTAATCATGGAACCAATTTTCAAATTTTAATCTTTCACCTGAAAAGTTACTATTTAGCTGTTATTTTACTCAAATGAGAGTTTTGATCGATAGAATATTCATGTCTTTGGATGACCTACTTTTGGGCTAGACCTGAAAATCCATGTATTTGCATCGTGCTGGTGTTACTTTTCCTTGTCATGTCATGTTTAAGGTGTCATATAGATTGTGACATTAATAATACATGCTAAATAGATTTTGACATGAATGATGTCATTTCATGTATTATGTTCTACTTTTGTTACTTTTTCCGAGTTGTGTCCAAAATTGGTAGATCTAATTTGGACTAGGAGCTCTAGTTCAGCTAACTGGAAAAATTAGCTCTAGTTTTAATTTTGCTTACAAGTTTGGTATTGATACTGGTCTGACTTTACATATTGTAGGTTGATATTTTATATGTAAGTTTGGTGAAAAAGGAGCCTTATACTTTCTGCTTATAGATTTTTCTTTCACGTGGTGCTTGAGACCCTTTTGATTCTATTGAGGAAAGGTTTTGTCTGCATCTAAACTCTGTTGTGATGGTTGTTTCTATTTGCAGGTATGTCCAGTCTGTGCAATGAAAGTGGGAGTTGATATGGTTGCGCATATAACCCTGCATCATGGAAATATCTTCAAGATATCCTTGCCTATGAGTTATTCTTTATGAAGAATTGTCTTTGGAATTCGTCTTTAAACTATATATGGATAAGTTCTTTCTTTTCACGTGCCATGTACCCTGAAAATTGTTATTGGAGTCTTCTACATTTCTAGAATTTGATTTTTGGTTCTCTTTCTTACCTGCAAACTTTATCATCTTTGTTCCTTCTCTTAACTTCTGGGCCGTTTTAAAGCATTTAAGTCAGTATGCAAGATGACTCCCATGTCCCCCCCTCCCTCTTTACTGGAGTACTAGCTTTCTATTGTGGGGCTTCCTTGTAAGACAGTTACGTCATTCTGAGGACTTGACGTAGTATTTTCGTTTCCTTAACAAATGGTTACATGCAGCGCAAAAGGAAATCACGTAAAAGTGGATCTCATTCAACACTCTCTCTTCTGAGGAAAGAGCTGCGAGAAGGAAACCTACAGTCTCTCTTTGGGGGTTCTTTTATAGTGTCTTCTTCCAATTCAGCACCTGATCCATTGTTGTTGTCATTTATTTTGCCCATGGTTGATGATTGTGTTAGTGTTCAGCCTCACTCTTCTAGCAAAACAAGTACAACTAAGAAGAGTTCAGACATCAATAAGTCGGAAAGGTAAGTTGTAGCATGTTATTATTCCTTTTGTCCCCTGGCTGCTTGGGGCTGGTGTTTTGAATGCAAATGGTCTTTTATCTGGTTACTCACTTGCAATCCTAGATAATATGGATCTTGTCATAACCTTCTTGTTTGATATGGATAGGTTCAGCAAGCGCATGCAGACATGGTTATGTTTATCTTTTTTGTTTCTCAATGAGATGCCATCTTTCAAGTCATTCTTTGTAAACGTGGGCCAATTCAACATATATAAAATGTAAATCCTCCTTGTGCTGCCCAAGAATTAGAGCCAGATGTTCAGAATCATGTCATATACTGGGGAATTCAACCCCAAAACTGATATTTAATTAAAGCAAAACTAAGCGGATCCTGACTAACGACTTCAGCCCTATATCTTTAGTTAAGGATAACACATCCGTGCATGGTCTTTATTTTCTGACATATTTTTCTCTCTTCAAAGTTTCACAATGTTTATGCAGCAGAGTAGTTAGGGAAGCTAAATAACTCTGGGTTAGTGTCATATTGTCCAACTCCATCACCATATATACAAATATGTAATATTTATGGGTTATGACTTAGTTATTAGGTGGAGAAAACGGCAAATTGATAGCAAAGTAGAGACATTAAGCTATGCTTTGAGAAAAGGGATGATACACTTTATAGGATGTGTCTGTTTTTGTTTATTTATTTAGAGAGCTTCTCTCTGGGCATCAGTAATGCAACCTTATTGAAAGGAGACCGATGTTGATTAGTAAAGAATTCTTCTTATGGCAATGAAATTCTACATGGGATTTCATGCTCGGTCCTAGCTGTTCTTTTTTTTGCTATATTATTGATAAAGTATCTTTGAAATATATAATGTAATCTTTAGGCTTTTATCAGCTTTTCTCATTTGAATATTTGGTTTTGATGACAGAAATGCCCAGTTGTCTCCTCTTTTGGTGAAGGATCAGGAAGAGAAGGCAAAAAGATGTGACTTTGTTCAAGGGCTGCTGTTGTCCACAATTCTTGATGATATTTTATGAACAGCATTCTGCCTTCATCTTGGTTGCTGCAACTGCGAACCCCAAAACCCTCGTGGACATCAGGTTCACAGCATATAACCCTGCAATCTACGGTTTGTTAAGCTGTTTGTAGTGAATATGTTAATGTATTAAGCAAAAATGTTGAGTAAGGTCTTAGGAGTGAGTGTAATTTATATTGGAGCTGGAGTTTTAGATGTTAACTTCATCTTTTAATTTCAGGTCATAATAATAATAATAATAATAAAAATAAAAGAAGAAGAAATATAATTTTAATCCAGGAATGGTTTGTCTTCATGTTCTTGCATCGTCCAGCAACATATGGAATGTGAGACTGAACACATATTTACCTTTCTATTGGTGGAGATTGGATATTTTTGCAGTTTTCATTCTTCTTGGATAGAAACAAAATGGTGAAGGAGTAGGCCTGGCCTGAGAGCCAAAAGATTAGGTGCATTACGTGCTTGAATTTTCTCCGACTCATTTTTAACTTTCTATAATTCGAAGAAAACATTATCTCGAACTCATTTCTACCTTTCTATAATTCAAAGAATATATTACAATTTTTCTCGGACTATCTTCAGAAGTTTATCAGACATGCATGCTATATGATCAAACACTCAACTTTGAAAGAAAGATGGAATGCAGAAATATTTCATTTCCATTTTGGAACCAAATTTTTAGTTTAACCATTGACCAGTTTACAGCAGAAAATGGCTCTGTCCTGAACCTAGGTAGGATATCAGATTAGAAGTTAATGGGGAAGAAAGGAAATGTCAATCACTAATAACCTCTTAACTGAAACAACTGTCATGTTTGCCATTTCCAATGGAAAACGAATTCCTAACAAATCCAATGAAAAAAATGTTAAGCAACAGAAAAGAGGATCTTTTACCACGCTGCAACCACATTGGTTGAGAAACATGTTTTTCTCATCCGCTTTGGCTAACTCGGTGTCTGAAAATAGTTCATCAACGTGCATGAATGGCTTACCCCGTTGGTTATCGAAGCTGTAGCATCACTGTCATACTTCTGAGCACAAACTCGATACAAAATCGAATGGACAAAACTTTCACACTTTTTTTTTTTTTAAAATCAGAGGAAGAGACAAGCAGTAAATGCAATCAGTATTAAGTACATGAAAATTTTGACTAAACAATCTATTATGGTGATCAAATGATAATAGAGCATTTTTAGCACTCAATGTCAGTGAATTGTAAGTATAAATCAACTTAAAAAATGGTTAGACCGCTAACCAAGAAAAAAAATGTGAGCAGAAAAATACATTCGCTACATCGAAGATCTAAAGACCTAAGCTTAGCCATTGTGGGGATCTTGTATCCATGATCCTCTTCACTACATCCTTTACGAAAGAATCAAAACAAGTTAAGCAACAACCTTTCATTAAGCTGGCCTGCTCGGCTGCCGTTCTTTCAGTGTGCGTACAATTTGATGGCGGAGGCAAAATATGAACCTCGCTCCTCCTATGCTCAAGCCCACAAGCAGCCAATAAGGTGTGCATAGCACTTGTTGCGATGTCCTTAAAAGCACTGTTGTCTGCATATAAATACATAATAAGCACCTGAAAACTTTCTGACATAATGTGATCAAAAAACCAAACTGAAAGATAGCTGAATGCACAACTGATTTATGCATAAAGTTGTGCTCTTTAGACGTGAAAACTGCAGACTACAAGTCTAGAAATATCTGTGATCATGATGTTAATTACAGACGGGGCTCCGCTTACCTAAATCAATATTATTGGACAAGGTTTTCAAATGGCTTCTAACCATTGCTTGCAATTGTTCCTTGGCCATGAAAAAATAATTCTCGCCTCTAACAGAAAAAGGTGAACCACAACACTCAGGTCCAATGTTTGATCCATTGCTGCCCGGAAGGTGTTGCTCATTTGAACTGATACCAGAAAGTTCAGGCCATAAAGTCAAATTGACCAATGTATTGAGTGTTGGGGTAGTTGAATCCTGAACTGCTTGCCTTCTCAAATGGCTCAACCTTGAAGAAAATAAGTCTCTCTCCTCAAATACTGTTTGATGCTGAGTTCTCATATCTTGTGTCCGAGAATGTTGAGCTGTTGTTTCCATACTCTGATCAGTGTGAGAGTTTAAAAAATCAATACCCGTATTGGCCGTTGATATCACATCAGTCCTACCAGTCATAAGATTCATCCTATTGGTCGAACGAAGATTCTGAATATGGCGATGCAACCATCGCCTTCCAGTCAGTGTTGGAGCTCCCGCTCCAGATACTGGAGAAACAGCAGGAATATCTCCAACAGGAAATCTAGGAGATGACAAACCCAAAAAACCAGAAGTTGAAGGCAAATGAGGTGAAGGACCTACGATTGAGTCTAAACCTTCTCCGACATTTACAATTGGTGACAATCTATTGTTCAAATTGTTTATAGTACTTTGATCAGGCAAAGAATCTTGAACTTGGGAACTAGAGGACCCAAGAGCAACAGGCCTGCAACCATCACAGTACCAATTACCCTCAGGTACCTCCAGGCCAAGACCAACACAATAGGTGTGTGCAGATGAATCACAAAGATCACACAGTAACATGAGTTCGTCATCCCCACCTTGGTGGCATTCAGAACAAATGACATTCTCATATGGATCAAGAAAGCTTCTGAGTTCTTCCTCGGAAGGTTGGTAGACCTGCATACAACAAAGATGCCCATTTCAAACCACAAATAAGAAATAAAGCTAGGAAACCGAAAACTATTACACATAAAAACATTATGAGGAGAAATGTAACAAACCTGATCACGCTTGGGTACTTGGATCACCACATATCTCAAATCAACTCCTGCTGTTGATCTTGCAGGCTTACTGATTGTTTCAAACCTTTGCTTGCACAACGGGCAACGAGATTCAACTTTTGACCACTCCATGATGCAGGTGAAACAAAAATAATGACTGCAACAGTTCAGTGTGCCCCTCAATCTTCGCTTATCTTCCTCGGAGAGACAAATGCCACAAACCAGCTTTATTACTTCAGCCTTTGTTTCCTCTACCTTCTCCTTACCCTTTCCTCCTGGAGGTTTCTTAGGCTGGCCTAACTCCTCAATTCTCTTTGAGGATGATGAACTCCTCAAACTAGTCTTTGAACTTCCACAAAATTGGCCAGCTTCTTTCACTTGCTTTCTCTCTTCCTCTGAAATGGTATACTCGTAATCAGATGACCCAGATGACACAAAATCTGAATCCGATGGTACAACAAATGCCTTTCTTCTCCATCCTGCATTAGTTCTGCTCTTTTTTCTCAGAACTGGAGTGTTGTCAATAAAACCGAGATCATCATCATCATCATCATCTTCTTCAGCCCACTTTTTTCTTTTTAAACCACGTTTCATCCTTCCTTGTTTTCTCAAACGCTTCCTAGAAACTGCAAACTTCTGCCTCTTTGTCCTATGTTTAAAAGGACATTCTTTCCACAAACGTTGCTTACTAACTTTTATATTGTTTTTCTTCTTTTTCATAGTCAATTGCTCTTCCTCATCCAAACAATCTTCTTCATCAAGAGTGAATTCCTCATCATCATCTTCCTCCTCCTCCTCCTCCTCTTCTTCCTCTTCCTCTTCTTCTTCCTCCTCCTCATAATCTGCATCTTCCTCTTCTTCATCGGATACATTTTTCCGCTTTAGAGATTTTCTATCAACAATATTCCTCTCCCTTGCTGAAGACATCTGTTCCGCTTTAAACCTAACAACCTTTCTTATTTCTTTCTCTTCCTTCTCCTCCTCATCCTCCTCCTCCTCCTCCTCATAATCTGCATCTTCCTCTTCTTCATCCAATACACTTTTTCGCTTTAGCAATTTCCTATCCACAATCTTCCTCTTCCTTGCTGAAGACATCTGTTCTGCTTTCAACCTAACAACCTTTCTCATCTCTTTCTTTTCTTCCTCATCCTCGTTTAAAAAACTCTCAGAACCCTCTTCTGATGCACATTCATCTAAGGAAGAACAATAATCTTCCGCATCATAATCTGATTCTTCATTTCCCTCCTCCGAAACTACATAATCTTCATCCGAATCATCAGAACCCTTATATTTCGATCTGACCCTTTTCTTAAAATTACCTAAATGATCCAACTTCCCTTCCCTTCCCATCTGTTATTGCACCCGAAAACAAAAAGCAAACATCCAACTATTAATCCATTTTCAACCAAATAAACATAAATCTTCTTTGGTTTACAAAGAACAATTATGAAATCAAAATGAATTCAATGATTCGACAATACTACCAAAAAAAAAAAACAACAACAACAACAAAAGCTAGCTCCTCTTAAAGTTTTTCTTTTCCCGGAATAGAAAGAAAAAAAGACCTGACTCCTTTAGTAAAATCAAAGAAAATATAACAAATTACTCAAAACGAAAGCAGCCGTAAATATCTAAATAGAAATGTTTTCCAGTTATATTAAACCAAAAAAAAAAAAATTCAAATATTCATTAAAATAAACAATAGAATCTAGAGAGAGAAAATTATTACCTGGGAGGAGGAAGACAGAACTGAAAAAACAAAGAAAAATGTGTTTTCTTTGGCTTTTGCAATGCCGGATAATCAGTGCCTCATCGCAGAGGTTAGTACGAAAGTACATAAATGCCCTTGATTTCTGTGCAGCAGTTTTAATGTAAATTTGATATCTTCGGTTTTTGACATGAAATGAAAAAATAAATAAGATGCAGATCATAAAACATAATCCGAGATAATAACATAAATATAAATTAAGATATATATAACATAAATTATTAATATATTAAATTTTTTATAATTTAATAAATAAATATTATATATACTACGTATATATTTGAAATTTTCTTTTATTTTTACAAGTTATGAAAGTTAAAATTAATAATGGCAAAACAAGTGTTTGTGGAAGTACTTTATGAATTATCAAATTTTTTTAATTATTAAATTAGTCCAAATATTAACATGGTAAACGTTGATTTATTATTACCTTAACATAAATAGTGAATAAAAGTATTTAGGTACAATTTTAATAACTTTATGTTATATGACTTTACATCAAATGGAATTGTAAGAATATTTTGATAAGATGCTAAGTCAAGTAAAGCAACCATTAATTGCTTCGGAATGATAATGAAAAAAAAAAAAAAAAACAACCCCATACAAAAATAAATATAAAAAATAAAAGGATAATATCTAATTTTTACGAAATAAAACTTGAAATTTTTTTTAATTTACTTTTATGTTTTAGTATATAATTAAATAAAAAATTTATCACTTACTATTAATTAATATTTAAAATTATATAAGATTCATAAATAAATTATATTAAATTTATACTTATAAATAATATATTTTTATATAATTTTTAATTATGATTTGATAATTATAATATTATAAAAAAAAATTAAAGATGAAATGCTTTATTAAGTGGCAAAACATAATTTGACGCTTCTAAAGCTTTGTCTGAATCCAACCAATGGAATGGAAAGACAGTCTAAATTTACGGAAGTGACCTTTTACTTGTCAAAACGATAAGAGGGATGTTGACCGAAGCAATGATAGAGTACGGTGGCAGATAAATGATAATAGATGAGTGACACGTGCACGGTAGGAAATGGTTATTTTAAACTCCACTTGCACTTGGAGATTTTTGTATGGCACCATTATAAATTAATATAAAAAATTTATTTACTATATATAAAACTTATAATTTAATATCATTTGATTAATAAAATCAATTTAAATTGATTAATTTTTAAATAAAAATAAAAGTATTTAAATCTTTCAGCTAAAAAAAGTCCACCATAATTAAATAATTTACATTAAAACTATTTTTTATTTTTTTTATTTTTACACATTTTTTTTAAATATAATAATTTCTGTTAATAAAATTACTTTTCACCGGTGTGATATATTCCTGCAATTAAAAAAATTTTAATTAATTTTAATTCAAATTAAAATTTTATGTATTTATGAAATAAACATAAATACTATGTTTAAATATTATTTTTATATTTATTAAATATTTATATAATATTATGGAATTTATATCTTTTTAATATGATTTTCTTGCTATATTCAAAACTTTTTTTTCCACATTCTGGTTTTGCCCTTTTTCAGTAGTTTTGACCCAAAAAAAAGTAAAAGCAATGAGGAAAAAAAAAATGGGTTGATGACTTTAGCAAGAAAAGAATGAGATAATATCTTATAAATAGTCAAATCCCAGCGTATGCCTCCCTAGAAACCAATCTTCTTCATGTAAAAATGATTAATAATTTAGTTTATTGGTATATTTTGCAGTTTATGTGGAAGTATGGTACTTACTAACTAGTTTACAAATCCAATTTAAGGACATTAAAAGTTTAACTTAAAATGATAAACATGGTCCCAAATTTTGTTGTCCAATAATCTACTCGTGTTCTTTAAGATTTTAAATTCGTAATTTAATTTAATTAATTTATAATTTTTTTCATTTTTAGATTACAATCTCTTATATATATATAAATATATATTCTAAAAAAACATAATACTTAAATAAGGCTTAAACTTTAGTCAAAATAAAAATGAAAACCCTCAATTTTTATATATCACATAATATTGCTTAGGATCCACTCAATTACTTAAGGTGTCAAAACCCTATTATTATTATTATTATTTGAGTCCAATAAGCATTTTTCAACCAAGAAAAAGCTTTAACTTGGAAATCAGATATTCTCCTTCCTTTTTCGTGTGAATATGCTGATTTCTTAAATCTCTAAATGGCCCATTTTCTGCTCCAAAAATATTAAATTTTTATTTTAAGAGTTTTCACTATTTAATAAACACAACTATTTTATTGAAGGCTTAAGCGATTAGGCAATAAATAAAAATTAAAATTATTAACGAACGAGATCAATTTAAAAATATTTTTTTTAAAATTTTTCATAGTATAGCAGATGAAGTTCTCCAAAGATTTGAGATCAAAAGCAATTAGCGATGACCATTGAATAAATTTCTTCAACTTCAATTAAATTGCACCATCACCTATCTTCAAATAAAGCATCTTCTACGGGAACGCATAAATAGCGCGTAGCAGAGCCGCGCCGAATACACCGGCAACTCTCTTATTTTCATTTTACATTTTATTGATATTATTATTAAACTTTATCAATAAATTTTTTACGTGATCGCTTTTAATAAGCAATGCGAAAGAAACCATGTGGCTCAGCCCACCCTTATGGTTCGTTAATGGGTAGTACCACCAAGACCCAGTTTAAGAATACAAAAACTGCTTTTTCAATGGGCTGAGATAATTAAAAGGCCCAAAGTAGTGTTCATTCCATGGTTATAAAATAAACTTAATAATTTCGAAAACGATTTGAAAATAAGAAATGATACGTTCTAATTAGTATTATACGTATTTATGTTTGCAAAGTTAATATAAGAGAAAAAATATGAGACACAATATGCATATCGACATGTCTATTAAAAGTCTGGTTCCCATTTCAGTTAACAATGACCATGAGACCATCCCAATTTCCAGTTGGGAACTGGGGGTAAGCTTGTGACAAAGTCCTGTTAAACTTATGGGCTAAACATATGGTGGAATTAGGCTGATACAGTGACGAAAATTTGTTGCTGAATATGCATTAGAAGATGAAGTGACGTACAAATACAACTTACAAGCGAGAAGCAATAGCTTCTTAAAGTGAAAACCAACCAACTTCTTTACTACTGTTAAGAGGTCTCTCAAGAGAGTGAGACTGACTGACGTGCCTTCTTTAACCTTCGATTGCAATACATATAGCGAAAGGTGAAGGGTCATAAAATAGGGATGGTTAGTAATTACAATTTTGCCAGCATTTTTCTTTATTTTTAAAAGCATAATAAAGAAACAGGTTTAGAAGAGGTTTTCTGCAGTCCAATTTGCCCTTGATGTTCCATAATTCTAAGCTTTTTTTTTCTGGGTTCCTTTTCATGGTGCAAAAGCTAACTCTTGCAAAGGTATGCTTAACGCTATATACTGCTCTAAAGAGCATAAGAGGAGTTTAGTTATTTATCACGATTCAGACAACCTGTCTTTCGACCATAATAATAAATTTTCTTGCTTCGATACCATGTTACACGATACGAAATTTTGATACATTAGGACTTCATCTCATTCCATCATTTCTAGTTTATAATATATATATATATATATATATTTCTCATTCATATATCTTTAGTTAGCTGGAATCACCTTTCCTGTAGAAGCAACTCATCACAATCTTTTTTTTTTTTTTTTTATCTCAAAGGTTTCAAGATACTTGAGTTGTCCAATTCAGTGGCTTGGAAGTGTTCATGGCACCCATATTCATACCCCCCAAACTTTAGGGACCATTTCCTAGTTTATATGACAGTATGAGGGATCTGATAATTAGGATGGGGACAATGCTAGTGATTATCAACTTTATAAAAATAAAAACCCTTTGCCCTAAAAAGAACAACATTGTCTACTTAACTTTAGTATTTTCTTCAAACAGATTCAATGCAATGTCAAAAGGAGATTGTGCAAAATAATTTGACAGAAATAAAGGTTTCTTAAAGCTCTTCCATTTTGGCTTGGAAGACTAAATTAAACAATTAAATGGGGCCATTGCTTGCATAATGCTAAATAAATTTGCTATTAACTTATCTTTTTCTCCTTTCCTACTAAACAAATGAATAGGCTATGTCAAGAAATGTTTTGGGTTACTTCATTAGAAACATGGGTTGCATACAAAAGATCAACCAAGATGATGGCACTTGGACAATTGGTGATTGAACATCATGATTTGGCATAATGTACCTCTTTTCATTAAGTTAATCCTAGTAGTTTAACTAAATTAAGGCTTTCATTTTTTCTAAGCTATGCACTCCATCTAAGTTTAAGAAAGGTGACAATAGAGAGTGAGACTTTGGTTAAAATAGTGATAATCAGGACTGCCCTTTTAACTTTCCATTATATTTTGAGTGGTCCTAAAGTTGAAACGTTCATAGCAAAAGCGGGTCGGGCTCGGCCTTTAACTTGTCTTGACGGATTAGATTGGAGTTGGGACTCTTAGTGCATTGACTTTCTCTTTTTGTGCCAACCAACCCCTGAAATTTAGGTTTATGTTAGTGAGTTTTCCAGTTTTGTTTTCCTAAAGACTTTACTGAGACAACAAACAACAAAAACAAAGGTGCCAAAAAAGAGGACTGTGTTTCAATTTAGGCCTTAATTTGGCTTGATTATTAGGTTTTATATATGATAAGGGTAAGCTTCTTGTTAGAAAAATAGATCCGATAATTTATACATCCATGTCTTAAATAAAAATATAATATATGTATAAAATTGTATGAACCATGCGTAGGTTCAATTCCTTTATTATTGGGCTCAAACTCAACGTCCATGGAAGACGACAATGCTGGATGGACCTTTGTCTTAAAGCTAGCTAAAGGTGATAAATTCTTAATGAATTATACATGAACATGGTGTTTGGAGGCCTGTCCTAATCAAGGATCACTTTGATGTAGGGTTAAATATATCAGGCTATATGTCATTAATGCAATTATGATAAAGTTTGAAACCCTTACCCTTCAAGATATTGGATACCCATAAAATTCCATATTCAAGTCCAGAGAGATAGAATTCCTGCAGCTTTAGAGACAGGCATGCTTAACTAGTAAAGAATGCCTCCAGAAACATGTCAAAAAAGTATGGTTCTATGGACGTGTTGTTCACTTACAGTGGTGCAAGACGTGCCTCTTGGATGTGATTCATGTCAAAGTTTCCTAAAGCAATAGAAAAAAAAAAAAAGGGTTGGGGGGGGGGGGGGGAGAACAGCAATA
>JAQSVH010000005.1:7388488-7423845 GCA_029448705.1 Adansonia digitata | reverse complement strand
CCCCCCCCACAACAGCTATATCTTGTTTGTTCCATATTTCAGAGACCATTAAGATTACCTTCTTTCACTATAAGTCCAAAAATACAATTTAGGGTTCAACGAAACTATTTTTCGACGTTAACATATGTTTTTCATCCAAGTTATATATCGTTTTTAACCATGTGGTTTCGTCTTTTAATATATATATATATATATATATTGGAAAGGCCTAATTGAATGTCAATTGCATGACGCTTATCACTCAGTTAGGCCTCAATCAATAATAATAATAATAATAATAATAATAATAAACGATTGTACTCAAAACCCTTAAAAATTTAGCTCTATTAAATTTGTTTCTCTGGTTACAAAGGTTTTATTAATGTCATGTGCATTAAAAGTCTTTTGTTATAGTTTTTGAAAGGGAAAAATTATTTCATCGTATCTGAAAATATGTATTATGTTTGTCATTTTATGTATTATAATTATATTTATTATTTAAAGTATTATATATTTATATAAATTTTGACATATTAATAATTTATATTTATATATTTTGATACGTTTATATATTTACATTATTTTTTATATTATATTTTTATTATTTAATTATATCATATTTAAAGATTATCGGTTTTATAAGTTTGAATTAGCAGGTATAGCCCTAGGGAAGAGTCTTGGAATTCCAAGCTTTTCCCGAATAAAGATATGTCCTTAATGATGTTTCTTTCTTTCTTCCCCTTCCCTTTTTTTTTGGGTAATTGCTAAATTAAAAATGGTGTCAAACTTTTTGCTTTGATTATTTGATTAATGTCGTTGCCTCTTTTAAGTGGGCCACGGAGCCCACTTGATTCAATGGTTGGATATTGGGCCGGCAGGCCAATGCCCTTAACCCAAAACATGCCGGCATGGTGCTTTGGGTCCCACAATAGGGCTCTTTGTGGGCCCTTTTAGACCCAAAAATATGAAAGGTTTAAATTTTTAGACTGAACCTTTAGGTTCGGGTCCGAACCATGTGTTTAAATATTGTTGAACGTTGGTTGGACGGGGGAAAAGAAAGGGTATGAATGCACCAACAATTTGACCCTTGGTTGCATCTTTGAGAACAGAATTGTTATGCTCTCTTTTCATCTTGGCTTCTTATAATTACACCTGATCGAGGGTTAAACTGTATGAAAATCGAGTTATCTATTCGATTCAATGAATTTTGTTTATGTTGGATCAATTTGGACAAAAATATAAAAAAATTTTAAATCTCGGCTTGATCATAAATAGATCTATTTTCGATTCTATTTTTAGTTTTTGCTCTATATTTTCCTCCTTTTTCTATACTCTGAGGCCTTGAAGTAATAAACAATCATGTTTCTGCATGTTTATATATATATATATATATATAATGGGAGAAAAAATTCGAACTAAATTAAAAATAGATGAACCAATCATTGAATTAAATTCTACGAATTTAATATCGTTGTTATTTTAATATCAAAACAAGAAACATCCAAATCCGAGAAGCATATATAGTTAACGTAGAGACATGGCTAAGTATTAATACTTGCCTAAATCATGATGATGGTTATCATGTGCTCTTACTAACTTTGCCCATGAAGTGGCTAATGATGTTGATTAAGGTAATATTTAATAAAATAATGTAAATTAATGAATTACTTTTTTCATGAATTAACTAAAAGTAATGTATTAAATGTAAATTTTTTTTAAAAATTTTTATTAATTAGTATCTATAAACATGATTAACCGAATCCATACATACATAATTTTTAATTACTTCGATCTTGCCAACTTAAACTTATTAAATAATAAACTTCGTAAGTCATAGGACTCTGAAATTCCAATTACCTCAACTTAAATAAAACTTAGTAGTAATATTTAAAGGGTAAAGTCTTGGAAATGGGGTATGAATTATGATTGCTAAGAAGCCAACAACATTAGTTTAGCAAATAGAATGTATGGATGGTGGGTCCAAAAATTATCTCCGAAAAAAAAAAAAAACCTAAAATAATGTGGGTTTTTGTTAATGAATTAATATCATGTTTCAAAGGATCTATATGCAAAATAAATAAATAAATAAAAATAAAAACACACACACAATTTAAAGTACTCTTGTCTAAAGATCCAAGTTCAAAGTACAATGGGAGTAATAATCATCTTAGCTTTTTCAAAACTTTGTTTATTTTTGTGTTTTTGATGTTTGAGTTTCTCTAATCATACTCATATGTTTAATCTTTACACATAAGCAATGGGACAGCCTAATCTTTTTATGTAATTGAACTTTTTATAATATACATCATTTATGCATGACTATATGAAAGAAATTTTCATATGAAATTCGTTTTTAGTATATTGACAATAAAATTTTTTTTACTTCTATAAATAAATTAAAAAATTGTCATACCCCATTTTTTTTATTGATGATGAATGTCATTAACTATAAATGTTCATCCACTTGATATATATATATATAGTTTAATTACAAATTTAATGCAATTTTTATGTACAAATATTTGTTTTTTTTCTTTGAAAGAAGATAGCTAAGGATGAATCTCCTTTATATTTCTATCAAAATCTAAACTATTTTTAATTGATTAATTTGGTAAATCTCCTTCATTTCATTCATATCAAATCTGCAAACACATTTCCCATGCAATTTAGCATATCATATATAAATATATATATATATATATATAGAGGACCATAAAATATGCATAAATTTTTCCTAAAAAATGGAAAATTTTAGGGGAAGAAAACAAACTTCTCCATTTGTCACTTTGTTCTTAAACACAAAGATCAATTTAACATGAAGGCAACATTTTAGCTATTACATTAAAAAAAAATTGCTTTTACAAATGATTTTGATGGGTTCATTTCATATACCACTGTTCTCATGTCATAGTCAAAATGCTAGTCTATAACATATAAAATTCCACTCTATTCCCCCACTCCCTTTTCTTTTATATATTCATGACATTGTTTCTTAAATTATAAGCTTGGATTTTTTTTTTTTATTGAACAGAAGCTGTTGGCTGATCTATTTTTCAGGTTGCAGTTTAATGCTTTAATGACACTGTCAAGTAAACCCTAAATTTATGACTTTTCCACGACAAAAAACCATGTAAGAAAAAAGAAAGTTTAGGTCTTCATTGTCAAATAGTAATTATTAAGAATTTAACCTCAGATTAATTAACGACGGAAGCCCAATCAAAATATAAGAATACATAAGATTCAAAACTCGAAAAATATGAGATAATAGTGTTATAACATATAACCATAAAAAAAAATTTTATGATATGATAAACTCGAAAAAAATAATAAATATAAGTAACATAACAAAATCTCAATGAAATGTTATCCAATTTAAAATCTAAAATTAATTAAAAATAGATCAATAAAACTTAACTTAATTATAACTAAATATAAGATCATAGAAGAAATTTAAAATTTAATAAATACGGAATAAAACTATTTTAACAATAACAAGATCAAATTACTAGACAAAGAAATGTCTTAGAAGAATGAGAATTAGACTTTAAGCTTGGCACAATTATTTGATAGCCAACATTGCCTTTTTTTTATGCTTATTATTTTAATATTAATTAATTTTTAATAAACTAAAAATAAATACATAAAAAAAAGAGTAAAAAAAGAGTTTAAAATTAGTCCATCATTCTCTCACTTGAAAAGAACAAAAACCGTGAAGCACTCTCATAACCGGGAGGCTCGGAACCAGGTTGGGTTGTATTAGCTTTTTCTTCAATATTAGAGGGAAACAAACTGTGAGAAAAACAGAGAGACAGATCGAGAAAAACTGAGAGGAAAGCTTTTTAAACCTTCCAAATTTTCTTTCTCTGTTTTTCTTCACAGGAAAGATTTCAATAACCAATGCGAACAAAATTAGAAAATAGAAAAAAATAGAAAAAAAAAACAGAATTTTTGGTCTCTGTTTTTATTATCCTCTGTTTCTTGAACAGAACTTTTCATCAAAGGAGAAGAAACAAGAGTCAAATTCTTTTTTTTTTTTAATTTTTCATGATTTGGGTTTTGAATTTTACTTCAAATAAATTTAAGTTTTGCATTGAATCTGTAAAATCTGTAGATTTTTTCCCTCAACGGGCTGGTTTTTGTTACAAAAAATGGCAACAGAGTCGCCTTTACAAGTCTCTGTGATATCAGTTTTGGAAGATGTTCTTCAACAGCATGGAACTCGAACACGCGACATTAATTTGGCTTCGAGAAAATCCGATGAATCTTGTAATAATCTAACTTTTTTTTCCCTTCTGCCCTGTTTGTGATTTGTTAGTGGATTCTATTGACTGATCAATGTTTTTTTTTTTATTATTTGTATCAAAACGTTCTTCGATTTTCTTACATGATTATTAGTATTTTATGTTTCTTACTTGTTTTCGATCAAATTTAAGTTTCAGATTTTATGAATTTTGTTTTAAGAGATTCAACTTGATCATATTTTACCAAGTTTAATGAATTTTACCATAGTGCTGAAGATTTTTTTTGATATATTTTGCAGAAACAATCATCAAATATGCATCTTTATTTCAAATTTTGCAATTGAAAATCACATTTTCCATTTTTTTTTCCTTTTTCAAAGTTATAAATGGTCTCCAAACAAATGGGAAATGGAGGGACGGACCTCAAAGAGACGATTTCTAACTCTTTTAACGTTCATGATTTGTTGAAGCTACCTTTTCTTGGTTGATTTCCTGAGGTTCCTTTTAGCTGAAACAATAAAAGAAGTTCTAAAAATCATCACCATTTTTTTCATATTGTTTTTGTAGCTTTAAGAAGATTTGAAGCTGCTGGTTGGCTGAGAAAAACAATTGGTGTTGTTGCGGGTAAAGACTTACCGGCTGAGCCATCTGAGGAAGAATTCAGGCTCGGATTGCGAAGTGGCATAATCCTTTGCAATGTTCTTAACAAGGTTCAACCTGGGGCTGTGCCGAAGGCAAGTTTGAGCATCGAGTTTTCTTGATAGTATTACATTTTCTTGGTTAATTTTCCTACCCCAGAAGCTCAATTATTATTTTTTTTTTTAAAAATTATATTATAGGTAGTAGAAGGAGCTTATGATTCTGTTGATGTTCCTGATGGGGCTGCTCTATCAGCATTCCAATACTTCGAAAATGTGAGAAACTTCCTTGTAGCTATTGAGGAAATGGGGATTCCAACTTTTGAAGCCTCTGATTTGGAACAGGTTAGTGTCTGAAATTTTAGATTAAAAACCATTGTTTTGTTGCATGCAATGAATGCTTCTTGATTGATTGGTTTTTTTTTTTTTTAATTTTGCAGGGTGGGAAATCTTCAAGGATTGTGAACTGTGTTCTAGCACTTAAATCTTACAGTGAATGGAAACAAAGTGGTGGAATTGGTTCATGGAAGTACTCTGCCAATTCCAAACCCTCAGGTTTCGGGTCAGGCAAACCTTTCACTCGAAAAAGCAGTGAACCATTCATGAAATCCATTTCAAGCACCGTTTCTTTTAGTGAGAGGTCTGTGGATAGCTTGTCTAGTGAACAGTCAGACTCCATTGAAGCAGTTAGTGAGCTTTTTTTTTTTTTTTTCTTTTTTGCTTTTTTCATGGTCACGCTAGCTATTTCATTAGGATTGAAATAAGAAACATCTAATCTATTGGGTCCTTTTCACTCTTATGATCTTTTCTACAGGGTTCTGTACGTTCTTTCGGGATGCTAGTTCGTGCAGCTCTTTCAGATAAGAAGCAAGAAGAAATTCCAACGGTAAGTTCACAATATCTGTCAATGAATCACTTTAGTCAGGATGGAATCGAGGTGTAGAGAAATGTCCAGTTGCTCAAGAACTTATTTGTTACTAAATGTGCAAAGCGTCTTCCTATGTATTCTTGGAATATTGATAGTGAATCAAGGAAATTCTATTTTTATAAGGGAAAAATATGTTGTTTGTAAACTCTTCTGTTATATAACAGATTGTGGAATCTATGTTCAATAAAGTCTCGGAAGAGTTCGATCGTCGCTTGGCAACTTACAAGGAACTGGTGAGCTGCTTTAATTCTTCCCCAACTGTCTCAGTTCTTAATCCTCAAAACTTTAAAGGTTGTTAGGGTTAAGGGCTTTGTGAGACATGCGATCATGGCGTAATCTTATTTTTTATAATCTGATAGATTAAAAGTACTGCAAAAACTATGGAAGAATCCGTTCCTGGTGACTGTCTTTCGCAATCTGCTTCATGTGAGAGTGGCAAGGTAGGCCAAATATTTCGAAGTATCCCTTTTAAGTTATTACTTCATGTGACTATACATAAATCATTTAAAATAATGTAATGGTGAAGGTTAAGGTAGCTGAAGTAGAGCCACCAGCTGAGGAAATCGTTGAAGATGAATCATCGACATATTCAGAGAGAAAGGAACTTGACGACGAGAAATCCGATACTAATGAGGAATCATTAAGACATCTTTTGAAACAGCAGACATTGGTTGAACTACAACAACGATATATTCAGGTAATTTGCGTTTACCATTGATTTCTAGTTTATGAAATTCTTATGATTCTCCCACAGGGTAGCAGTAGTTGATGTATGTTTGTATCTGTAGGAACTGAAGCATTTTCTTCATTCGACAAAAGCCGGTATGCAAGTTTTGCAAATGACATACCAGGAAGAGGTTTTCAATCTAGGTATAAACTTAAAGCCAATGCTCCATTGCTTTCATGTGTTTGTTAAAATGAAAATTTAATATTTCTCATTCTAGCTTTCTTTTTATAGGTAAACACTTGCTTAGTTTAGCTAATGCTGCTTCGGGATATCAGAGAGTTCTCGAGGAAAACCGCAAGTTATACAACCAAGTGCAGGACCTGAAAGGTAGCAATCTTAACTCTTAGCAGTTTGAAAGTTTGATTGAGTGAATATATCAGATTCAAATGAAAATCTCAATTGAATTTGTTGGTCAACTATGTTTTAGGGAACATAAGAGTTTACTGCAGGGTAAGGCCATTCATGACTGGCCAAATGAACAGTTTGAGTTCAGTGGATCACATGGATGACAGAACTATAACAATTCTGACTCCTTCAAAATACGGAAAAGAAGGAAGGAAATCATTTACTTTTAACAAAATTTTCAGCCCTTCAGTAACCCAAGGTTAGAGATCCAAAATGAAGTTATTTTTCTCTAGGATTCTAAGTTTATCCATGTGAATTTTTTTTTTCATCCTGTTAGATTTTCCTGAAATGAACTCTTTTCCCTGCAGCCGAGGTTTTCTCCGATACCCAACCTTTGATTCGGTCTGTTCTTGATGGTTATAATGTTTGTATATTTGCTTACGGCCAAACAGGATCAGGGAAGACTTATACCATGGTAAGAAATGCAGCATCATTCCACTGCAGTGATAATCTATGTTATGTGGACTTGGGGTTTGAGTCTCGGATATGAATATGTATCCGACAATTATACACTCAATTTCTTTCAAGATTTTCCATGTATTAGGAGGATCATACCTCCATATCCGCATCCAAATATGTGTCGAACATGAATACTTTAGAGAAAATGACGAGTCCGACTAATATAGGGGATAATACTAATAATTTATGCTAATTTTCATCTCATTGTTGAATGCAGACTGGGCCTAAGGAACTCACGGAGGAAGGTTTAGGTGTAAACTACAGGGCACTGAGTGATCTATTTCTTCTCTCAAACCAGAGGAAAGAAACTATTTCCTATGATATCTCAGTGCAAATGCTTGAAATTTACAATGAGCAAGTCAGGGATCTGCTCTCAACTGATAGTGCAAATAAGAGATATCCTTTATATCAGACATTTAAATCTTGTTTATTGTCCTTTTACACTTTTTTAAAATTTTTTTTTTCATTTTCTTTAACTCCTACACACATTAGAAATTCGTAACAGCTCTCAAAATGGGATTAATGTACCTGATGCAAACCTTGTACGTGTATCATCAACATCTGATGTCATAAATTTGATGAACCTTGGGCAAAAAAACCGTGCAGTTTGCGCCACTGCCATGAATGACCGGAGTAGTCGATCTCACAGGTACAGACAGTCCCGAGATTGATTTCATTTCCAGTTATGGTCTAAAACGTGCTAAGTTTCTTAAATGTTGTCTTTAACTGCAGCTGCTTGACAGTTCATGTTCAAGGGAAGGAGCTAACTTCGGGAAACATCCTTCGTGGCTCGATGCATCTGGTTGACCTTGCCGGTAGTGAAAGGGTCGATAAATCTGAGGTGACTGGGGATAGGTTAAAAGAGGCGCAACATATCAACAAATCACTTTCTGCTTTAGGAGATGTGATCGCTTCCCTTGCTTCAAAAAATTCGCATGTTCCCTACAGAAACAGTAAACTTACTCAATTGCTCCAAGATTCACTTGGTGAGGTTATTTGAAACTCTCCAACCTAAAAAACTTACTGTATCTGTATTCATAATTGCTAACCACGGTGCTGCCGGTCTCATCTCATCGGTCAGGAGGACAAGCGAAGACACTGATGTTTGTTCACATTGCTCCAGAGTATGAAGCTCTTGGAGAAACAATTAGCACACTTAAATTTGCAGAAAGGGTTGCCACAGTTGAGCTTGGTGCTGCTAAAGTGAACAAAGATAGCGGAGAAGTGAAAGAGCTTAAAGAACAGGTTTCTTGGTCTTTCCTTCTGCATTTTAACTTATAACTGTCTTGGGCTGCCTATGGCTGCCAAACCTATGCTTTTCACTTGTTTATTCAACTGTTTTCAGATAGCTAGTCTTAAAGCAGCCTTAGCAAGAAAGGAAGCAGAGTCCGAGCACATGCAACGTACTCAATCCATATCTGGTAGCCCAGAAAGAAATAGACCAAAGCTTGGATCATCCCCATCTCTTCTTAAATGGCAGAGTTTCAGTGATATATCTAGCAGCCTTGCTTTCACTGAGGTATAGTTTTAACTGCAAAATTGGAAGGATTTTGGTTTCAGAAGTTATTCACTACAATTTCTCGTTAACAAGCTTCAAAACTGGTTTATCCATATTATTGAAGACTTGTAAAAATTATAGTAAATGCCATTATCGCAAAACGATGTAGAAATCGTCTTTCAGAAATGGAAGATCTGTCAATTTTCCTTTTTGTTTATCGCCAGTGATGAGATTTGCCTAACGTGATAAATCTACCTGCTGATTCAGAACGACTCTTCATCGATATCTAGGAGAGAAAGTTTGGAAACTCCAGAGATTTTAGCGACTCCAACTCACTGGCCACAACTTGGCAGCCCTCCCGCTTCGAGTGCGAAGGATGATGATAGAGAATCGGCGTCTGGTGACTGGGTTGATAAAATCATGGTGAACAAGCATGACAACATAAAGAAGGATAAAAATCCTTCAGCAAGAAGGGATCAGAGTTATATTCGTGATCCT
This sequence comes from Adansonia digitata, assembly GCA_029448705.1. NCBI lineage: Eukaryota > Viridiplantae > Streptophyta > Magnoliopsida > Malvales > Malvaceae > Adansonia > Adansonia digitata. The sequence continues at coordinate 7,414,472 of JAQSVH010000005.1, read as the reverse complement.
ACGAAGATATACCCTGAACAGAACTTTAATAAATTGACTACAAACAAGAAGGGCAGCCAAGACTATGATCAGCTACGAATTAGGTCCGAAGTTGGCTCTAACGATGACTCTGATCGTGAAACTGTAACTAGTGATTGTTCGGAGACGGACTCAGTTTCATCCAATATTCCAAAAATCACCAACATTCCAAATGGATTGGCATCTAACCTAAAGAAACAGCAATTCAGGACAGCAAAGACCTCAGAAATCAGGTAAAGCTGCCTTATCACTAACGTTTAGATGTGCACATTTCTCTTCCCATGCAATCATAATAGATTGCCATTTATGGTGCCTATGTTACTCAGGATTGGATATGAGTGTCGTATACAGGCATGTGTCTAGCTATATTCAATTTTTTTTACATTTTCCCATATGTTTGGAGGGTCCTTAGAAGGTCATATCCCTTTATTCATGTCTGAAAATATGTTAGATATGGCTGAAGGACACAAGTATTTTAAGAAAAATTAAGAGTCGGAGCAACATAACATGCTGCAATTCTCCTTTACTGCAATTTTCAGTTTGATTTCTACTACCTTAGGCCTTAAATTTTTCATTGTTTCTTGGCTTGCATCCAGGAGTTCAATCCCATCACTAATTCCTTCACCATCAATGCGGAAGTCTATGAATGGAGTTAGTCCAAATTTGCAAAAGGGAAAGCGGAAAACCGGACTTGCAAAGTGATTAAACGAAAAGTGCTAAAGGAACTGGCTTCCTCATTGTTTGTTTTTTTTCCCTTATTTGTGTGCTATCCATCCCTTTTCATGCCTTTTTTTCTTGTGTATCTACAACACTTAGTTGCAGTAAGAGGGAGAGGTTCACATATAAAAAAATGGCAACAATTGCCATTGTCTAATGGTGGTAATCAATTATAAACTCTAATGATATCCACCTCCTTGCTTTGATTTGCTAAAATGGGTGTGGATTTTGGGAATTCTTTGGCCTTTGCTTGTCTCCCTTTCCCCTTCAATTGTACTTTCTTGTAGAATAAAAGAGCAGGAGGGAAGAATTGTATTATATGAAGTACATCTTTTCTTTCTTTTTTTCCCTTTTTGTTTCTTTTTTGGCATCTACTTTGCCTTATGAAAAGTGAAAAATCTTCAATAATAACGTTAATTCCAAAGTAATACCATTCTCTTTGATATATTTGAATCTATTATTCAAGAAATCACCATTTACAGAAAATGATGCATAGAACTCTTAACACTTGGGCTACACACACAACGTCACAGTTTTCACCACTCTACAAAGTATTATCCACAGTTTTATCTACTAAATATTCCTTAGAAGTTGAAAATAATATAACACTTATACATTCAACTGAATTTTAATACACTATCGATATAAAATTCGTGACTTTTTTTTTTAGAACCATAAAACAAAAGCAGGTTCAGGGAGTGATTTTAGCCACAGTTGAAGCACAACAATCATCCACTTGCCATGTTGAATTATTGATACATTACATGTCACCTTTTCCTTTAAAATGAGTCGCTAACCCTCTATGTAGGTCCAAACAAACATATGGCCATGTCATCAAATGCCTTGGTGTATCCAGTATTCCATTAAAGAGTCATACAACCAGCACCAACAAAAAAAAAAAAAAAAAACATTTGTGGCCCATTTGAAATCAAACATGCCCTTTGCCCTTCACCAGAAAAGGGGGGTATTTAATTTAGAGAAGCAAAGGCAAAGGTATTAAAAAAAATATCTAGCAATTAGTGGGAGGCAACTTGCAATTGAATTGTCCACTTTGTTGAACCATGAAAAAACAGTATCTATGGTGATGAGAAACATTCAAAAAGGCAAATGCAAAATAACAAACCTGTTGCTGTCAATTGTCATCACCACTTTCTGAATTTTAATAAATCTTCCCTTTATTTCATAATTTACTGTCTGAAGAACTAATTAATGTTTATTTAGACAATCCAAGTCCAACATAATATTTCTGAAACAACAAAAGTAAATGTCTTGCTTGGCCTGGTTGCATGTTTCAGTTCTTCCATCTGGTATCCTCAGCCAATCAAAATTTCTCCTAAACAAACAATCCCCTGCACTTGCTAACCTCAATTCCTAGCAAATAGCTTTCCCCCAACCCCACCATTTTCTTTTTCTGCCAGCCAAAGCACAGCAAATTTCCATTTTTCACTCTATACATGGAATGATAATAATCAATTACAAGGGGCTTTTGTGTCATTTCAAAGGTATTTTTGTTTCAGAATTTCTTTTCCATATCATTACGGTGAAAAAAGATTAGGATTAAGATTTAGGAGTTAAGACATAAACGTCACTCTCAAAGGTTTTTGTCCAAAAATCAGCACCTGAAACCCGCGTTTCTGTCTCTCTAGATTTCTCTTCCAATCAAATTACTGTGAGGTGTGAGGTCTCTTTTATGGGGTTTCAGCTTTGAATTTTATAAACCAGAAAAACATTAAAAAAAGGAATGCCTTTTATACATGCAGAGAAATGAAGAGATACCCAATGTATGTTAATATCGGCTTGATCTGAGGTTTCTCTCACTTCACCTTTCAACTATGAGTTTTTTTTTTTCCCTGGATTTTCAAAGTTCACTTTTTTCTTTGGCATTTATGGTTGTTCTGAGCTTGATTTCTGGTCAATTTTGGATCTTGGACTGAACTTTGGGTTTGTTTAGCAAAGGGTTGAATATGGGTTGGTTTAGGTTTTTCATTTTTTTTTTTTTGTTCCTTTGCAGATTCATGGGGTTAAAATGACATTTTTAGGTTAATTTTTTTAATGGATAAAGAATTTAGCCTTTTGATAATAAGTTTTGTACATTGTCTTTGTTGGATTCATTGTTTCTTTATCAGTCTCATTGCTTTTGGGATTGGTGTAAGTTTAATAAAAGTGAGTTTATATGTGGAAAATCTTCAGATCAGTTTCTGGGGATTTTGCTTTAGTGTTGTAATCGAAGTGGTTAAATGTGTTAGGGAATTTTGGGTTAATTGGTTTTGTTAGATATGGGTTTTTACATAGAATCTTTAGTAAATGTTAAAGCTTGAGACTATCATTTATACATCTTTTTGCTGTTTGATCCTTTTGGCTTTTGCATGTCACTCGTATGGTTTATGGTAATGAAATAATTTTGGGAAGCTGTAGATTAGTTTGATTTATTTTTAGCTTTTTTTTTTGGCTGATTGTGTGGTAAAAATGTGTTCTAAAGGTTAATTATGAGGTATATAGCATGTGAATGCTTTTATATTGATTTCTTCTTCTATTGATACTATTTACTTATTGCAAGTCTTCTAGGTGTTATCAAAGTAAACTGATTTTTTAAGAATTTATGTAGGTACCTTGCACGTTTACCTTACCTTTGAAACTGTCGATGCTAAGTAGTTTCATTTGGCTGTCTAAGGCTTCAGCATTGGAGTTTTTGAAATGTCGAGACCTAAACTAACATGAGCCAGGCTGAAGTATCAAGGATGAAGCCACCTCTTGTTCCACTTGCAACCTTGATCGGTCGTGAGCTGAGGAACGTGAAAGTTGATAAGCCTTTTGTGAAGTTTGGACAGGCTGGTTTGGCCAAAAAAGGAGAAGATTACTTTCTGGTTAAACCTGATTGTCAAATGGTTCCTGGGAATCCAGCAACATCTTTTTCAGTATTTGCGGTACTCTATTCCTCCTTCCGTCCACCCCTTTCCCTCCTTCTCTCTCTCTCTCTCTCTCTCTCTCTCATTAAACATGAAGGGTGATGGCTTATCGGTGTAAATAGCACGTAATGGATTCTTCATGTTTGCTTATGAAGCAATGAAGAACAAAAAGAAGAGAATTTGGATTGTTATGTGGGAAAAAGAGATTCGCAAGTTGAGTTCTGGTCAATGTATGTTCTTGTTTAATTTGTGCACCTAAAATGAGAACCAAAGTCTTATGATTCTACTTTTTTCTCTTACTGATCAAGTTGAGCATGGTAAATTTGACATTACTTTTGATGCTTGTAAAGATTCCTAATATTGGTTTTTTTGGCAGATTTTTGATGGGCATAATGGTATATCAGCTGCAATTTTTGCAAAGGAGAACTTATTGGGTAACATCTTGAGTGCAATTCCGCAAGGCATCAGCAGAGAAGAGTGGCTTCAAGCCCTTCCTCGGGCACTTGTTGCAGGTTTTGTGAAAACTGACATTGAATTTCAGCAGAGAGGCATGTGTTCATTTCTATTTATCACACTTGTTTTCTTTCAGTCAAATTCTGTTGTAGGCGCTTATCTTTGTAGTCATTTGTATTGATGACAGGAGAAACTTCTGGGACAACAGTTACATTTGTTGTGATCGATGGATGGACTGTCACTGTTGCATCTGTTGGTGATTCTCGATGTATATTGGACACGCAAGGGGGTGTAGTTTCTCTTCTGACTGTAGATCACAGGCTAGAAGAGAATGTAGAAGAAAGGGAGCGCGTCACTGCAAGCGGGGGTGAAGTAGGAAGACTTAATGTTTTTGGGGGAAATGAGGTATCTACTCTTACTATCTTTTCATTTCCAGGTGGTGTGAACTAGAGGTGGTGGAACGGGTAGCTTGTGAAGGTTATGAATGTTTACTAACTCCTTATCTTTATGGATTGAATCCGTGTAGGTTGGTCCCCTCCGTTGCTGGCCTGGTGGATTATGCCTCTCTAGGTCAATTGGTGACACTGATGTCGGAGAGTTTATTGTCCCAATACCGCATGTTAAGCAAGTCAAGGTTACATCTTCATGTCTTATTGCTGATGCATTTATAAATTTCCTTCCAAGCATTCAAACCATGAAACTTCTTTTCTGTTTTCCCTTAGTTGTCGAATGCTGGAGGACGACTTATTATTGCTTCAGATGGTATCTGGGATGCTTTGTCCTCAGACATGGCAGCCAAGTCTTGTCGGGGTTTACCAGCGGACCTTGCAGCAAAGTTGGTTGTTAAGGTGATATCCAGACTGGTGTTTTCTCCTTATATTATCCACTCAATTTGCTTTGATATTAATTCTTGGTTTTAACAATTCTTTAGGAAGCTTTGAGGTCAAGGGGCCTGAAGGATGATACAACCTGCCTGGTTGTCGATATTATCCCTTACGACCAGCCTGTCTTACCTCCTACACCAAGGAAGAAGCAAAATATGCTCAGTTCTTTTCTTTTTGGGAAGAGATCTCAAAATTCTATAAACAAGACTACAAATAAACTTTCTGCTGTTGGAGTTGTTGAGGAGCTATTCGAAGAGGGTTCTGCCATGCTTGCTGAGAGGTGCATTCATTGGAACTTTCCTTTATCCTATATATATATATATATATATATTGCTTTTTTGCTTTATAATATGCATGTGGGGTGCAAATGCCTTTGGGAAAGAATATGGATGGTCCAAATTTCATGTCAAATTCGCACCTAAATGCCTGGTTTACAGGCAAAAATAAGGCAGTGATTAATTGCAAGATTGTACTTAAGGTTTTTTGAATGATATCTTATTTTGGGGCAAAGATTGAGGAGGTTTTTACAATAGATGAGCCTCTAATTGCACTGATTTTTAAAATAAAATTTGCAGGTTGGGTAAGGATTTTCCGGCGAGTGTGAACTCTGGAATTTTCAAATGTGCAGTCTGTCAAATAGATCAACTTCCAGCAGAGGGTGGTTTAACTGTTAATTCTGGGCCATTTTTCTCGCCAGCTTCAAGGCCCTGGGAAGGACCCTTTCTATGCACGTTATGTCGACAAAAGAAAGATGCCATGGAAGGAAAAAGGCCAAGCAGACCCACAATTACCAACGACATAACATCTTAAGTCGATAACAAGGTAAATATGATGTATTATTTTTTTCCCTTGGCAGTGTTGAAAATGCTTGGTTTGCTATTACCTGGTGACTGCAATAGATGTGTGTAAGAGTAGAAGTAAAGATAGAGAAGGTGGTTTTACCACTATTGTTTGCGAGTTTACGTTTGTGGTCAGATGTTAGACTGACCAACCCGGAACAAAGACGCTATATCTGATAGATATTCGTGATAGCTTTTGATTTTATTGCTGATTGCTTGAATTGCAAGCAAAAGTGAAGATTGAGTAGTAATTTATATATATATATATATATATATATAAAACAATTCCTAGCGGTTGCCTTTCTACTTGAACAAGGTTGTCTTCTCAACTCCCTAGCCTGATTATGATGTAGTGATTTTGATTGAAACAACAGTTAAACTTGATTGGTTGAAACAGAACCTGCATTTTTTTTGTACGATGTTAGAAATTATCATAATCAATTATTAGATCTGTACATATATATATTAAAAAAACCTCAGTCATTGTCACTAGGTCAAGATCTCATTGGCAAAGTCCACTAATCAATGGGATTTCCAATAAGAATTTCATTAGCAGGTGTTCTAAAAGCACTTTTTAAAACTATTAAATATAATAATATTTTCACTTAGTGTCTCAAAATATAAAAATACATTAACTATTACATTTAATGCAATACTATTACTATAAATAAAATATTAATTAATCTTAAAATACTCTTAAAACAGTTCTTCACAGTACTTAGCACAATCCCTTTTAACAATTATAAGCCAAGCATGCATTAGTAGTTTCATTAACAAATCACAAAATTTAACTTTGACATTCCTCAACTAGTAGTCATTACAAAAAAAGCAGGGATGGAACAAGACAGGGAAGAGGGCATATAATAATTCAACACTACCAAGTCTTTTAAGTATTCAAAAACAATAAGCTCAAGGTTGTCATGTGTCATGTGACAAAAACAACCATATGTGGTTTGCCACAAAATTTGTATTTCGGCACAACACTACTTAAAGATCTGAGGTTGGCTCGGAATCAGATCAACCACGTTGTGCATTCCTTGCTCTTGAAGGCCTCCAGGGTTCTGGCTTGCTGCTGCTGCTGCGGCCACCACCGGGACCACCCAAACGATCAGAATCTGGAGGTAGGGCCCTGCTATTACCACTGCCTAAACGATCAGAATCCTGAGGTGAAGCCCTAGTTCCACTAGTCCAGCGATCAGATTGCAATGGGGGGGCCCTGAAGCCAGCAGTCCGTTGATCAGGTTCTGAAGGTGGAACTGAACCAGAGCCTTCAGGTCTTTCACGTCGGAACTTAGGAACATATTTCCCAGGAGATGGAGCAACAGCAGGCTCAGTTACGCGGGGCGCAACAGGAAGCTCTGAAGGTCCAGGGAGCCCTTCTGTTGACCTTCCTAAGAGAGCTTCTCGCCTCAGCCTCTCTTTCTCTTCCAATTCTCTTTCTCTTTGCCTCTGCTTTTCAGCAATCTCATCCATTTTTGCTTTGTACTCAGCTTCTTCTTTCCTTCGTCTTTCAGCCTCTGCAAGTTTCAAAATGCCAATAAATAGAGTATATTAAAGCAGAAATCTGTAGCTTCATAACCATTCACGCATACTTTTATTTCTCTGAGCCAATAAGGTGAGACAGAATTCTATTGATGTGAGGAAGAGAAATATATAAAGCAACTAAAACATATATATTTTTTTTTAGAGACAAAGATCTTCGAGGTTATCCAAAAAATGGAATAAAATTTCAAGATCGAGTAACTATTAAAATTTAATTATATAATCGAGTGTATAAAATTATGTACCTTCATGCCTACGAGCTGCCTCCTCTTCGCGCAGCTTTCTTATTCTCTCCTCTTCAGACCTCGCATAGAATATTTTCTTTCTCTTAATATCTCTCTCCTGCTTCCGGGCCTGAATGATTTGCCTGATTCTCTCCTCTCTTTCTACTCTCCGTTGATCAAACTCAGCTTGCCGACGACTTATTACTCTTTCCTGGAATACCATCTGTGGGGAAGCAGAAACAAAATTTGACTTAAAGTTATATCGCTAACACTGTGGAAAAGCGGATGTAGGAAGCTGCAAGAAAATTATATCTTGCAAGAGAAGCTCCTCTCATGAGCACAAAGCCACAAACCCGAAAGGTACTGACCTTGTTGTCCAACATGCGTGCCAACCTATTCTTCTCTTTCAAGTCACCATCATGACGCTGTCTGCTCAACTCAACCTCCAGCTATGAGTCACAAAAAAATAATAATAATAATAATAATAATAAATTATAGATGATATTACCAAAAGGTTGACAATGGCAAAAACCAACAAAAAACCACTCTTAAACAAAGACAGTGTAACATAGAATGATTGTCCATCCCTTCAGGACATAGATTTGCAAATGAAGGTACAGCATCCGTTGAGGTAGAACTTAAACATGTCACCGTATTTGATATGCTTATGGAACATAAAAGCTCATGTTTCGAGAACTTGGAAGGGAAGTATTGCAAACAAGGTATATCTTCAGTTGCAATAACAGGAGCATTAACAAATCAGAGAACTAAAAAATTCACCTGTTGCTCACGTTCATTAAGCACTTTCTCTTCTACCAATTGTCGCTGAAAAGCAGCTTCAATCAAGGGGGCTGCTTCCTCTCTCTTTGCCCTTTCCAGGTGGTCCATTGTTTTGGCAACTTTTTGTAGTCTCTTCTCCTGTTCCTGCCTCTCCTTGAGCTGCTCGCTCATTGCCCGCTCAATCAAGGTTTGCTTCGTCAATTTCTCCTGGATACACATCCATAGTAAAAAAAGAGCAACTTCCACGAGTCAGAAAACTAATAAAAAAAAATGGCTGCTTACCCCATCTAAAATTGGCTTCTTTTTCCCTCTTTTTAAATGCTTTTCAGTTTCCTGCAGCAGTGCTTGTGCTTCTTCGAGCTCACGCTCCTCTATTTCCTTACGAATTCTTTCAGCTCGCTGCTGTTCAAACATAGCAGCAAGCCTCTTTTTTTCTGCTTCTTCAGTTTTCTTCTGCAACATCTGCCTCTTAGATTCCTCCTCACGTTCCTAGTGGACCAAAACAAACAAAAAGCAGGAGCATAAGTTTTCATCCATTTTCACCATTTTACTAAATGATGAAACATTATGTTCATGCAACAGCCATTTAAATGGGTTACCATTTCCAATAGTTGACGTTCTTGTTCTTCTTTTCTTTTCTCAATGATTGATTTCCGAGCAAGAAGCCTTTTGTGTTCCTTATCTACCATCTCCCCCAAACGTGGTAAAACTTCACCCAGCTTTGATGCTTTCTTGGCAGAGGGGTATATCATGGCTCTTGCTTTATTCAATGATTCAGCAAGAACAGTCAGGTGATCACGAAGCATGTCAGATTCAAGACCCTGGAAAGGCCAACGTAAGGAAAAATGAATAAATGTATCCTCTTCTATGGGACAGTTTTAAGAAATATGAAGAAAGCGCATAAATCCTAGCGATATCGGTGAAGAAGCACAAACAGCCCAAAATCCTAACTTACCATATTACCAAACAGCACAACACCCTTCATGTGGTCAACTTTCATAGCTATGAAATTATGTTTCACAGCATCAACAGAAATCTTTTCCACCATGGAAAAATCAAAAAATGGGATCATCTGAGACAAACTCTCAATTTTCATTGTCTGGTAAACCTGGGACACCTGGAGAAGGGAGGACATTAAGTCAAGCATAACAAACCAAGAGGGGTATATAGTAAAAAGAACAATAAAAAGAAAATAAACACAAGAACACACCTGCTTAAGCAACCTGAGGGTAGCAAGCTTTTCAAGGGCAGAAACATATTGAGAGAGTTGAACTTCTGGTACAGAAGAAACTGAAGCCAGCTTCCCACCAAGTTTTGATATTTTCATCAATAGAGGCTGTATCTTTGATGCAACATCCAGAGGGAGAAATTCATGTTCCAAATGGTGGTAAAGATCTTTCACTTCTTGAGTCGCACAACCAAGTACACCTTTGGAGACCTAAATAAAAGGGGAATAAGAACAGACAGTTTAGACAGCAATCTAAAGAAATCTAGAAAATTTCTGGTTACATAAATAAGAACCAATACTTCTCCAGTATGCAAGAAGATTCTGAACAAGAGAGTCTCAATCAAGCCTAACTTCCAAAACTGGGCAGACTTCGGTGTTGTCAAGGACGCAAGGCGCACTCTAAGCACTAGAGCCCTTATATTGCCTTAGGCACAAGGCGCCAAAAAAAAAAGCTTGCCTGAGTGAAGGCCAAGTATATATATGTGTTGGTTTTTATACGTGTCTCTGTGTGTGTGTCTGTGTATCTGCATATATAACAACCTTAAGATATATGATTATGATAATGAACTCTACAGAGTGGTCCAATTTATCTACAAAACAAGCAAATTTTCTAGTTGGCCAATATGCATGATTTCCTTATGGTCTCCTGCCTGCTGTTGAATACTCAATATTGAGAAGTAGAGAGTTTAATACTATCCCCTTTCTTACTAGTAAAGATGCATCTAATGAAAAAAGTTCACAATAAAGAAACTAAAGAGAACTTCAATCTGCGGGCATTCTTTATGCTTATTTCCTTATATAAAAGCATGCCTAGGCAGACCAAGTTTGTGCCTAATCAAATTTGCCTCAGCCGAAAGGGTTTGAGGCGCTTTTGTTGAGTTCTGTTATATTAAAATTGACATGAGAAACATCATTGCTAAGACATATAAACAACCAGCAATTGATCCATGCCTTTTTAAAAAATAAACAAATAAATAAAAGCCTCTTGGACAATTTTTAAACTTTGAACATTAATCAGAAACAAGCTATGAAATCAGTAAAAGTCACAAGCCAAAAGAGCTCAAAAAAATTAAACATACCAGTTCTATGAGAAGTGACGACCTTGAAAGCTGAAAGAAGTGCAGAACATCAGAATAGGTCAACATCAAGAAGAAAATGGAAAATTAAAGCACATGAAATTCAAAAAACATACCACTTCTCTGTTCTCCAGTTTAGGTTCAAGATTAAATCCTATAAGATTTGCCATCCGAAGCTTGCGCTCTTTCTCATTTTCAAGTTCCAAGTGTGAGGCACCATGTCCTTGATCGTAAGGGCACACTGACAGTGCAGCCAAGACAACTGATGATGCAATCAACTGCAAATCCTTCTGGCTTAAGTTTTTATTAAAACTTTTTTGAAGTGTAAATAACTTGAACCATACATAAGCATGATAAAGATGGCTGCCTGAAATCCAGAATATTTCAGTTAACTTAGCATAATAAATCACCATCAAGGAAGCCTTGGGAGTTTTCTTGACCATGGACATCAATCCATGAATATCTTCAACAGAACGAAAAGCTTCCTGTAAGGAACAACATGACAAGAAATGGTCAGAAGCATGTAAAATATATCCATTACAAGATACCAAACTCATCCATTAAGCACACACGGAGCATGGACGAAGCAAACAACAGACCTGCCAGAGTCCAAGTTCGGTAGAAATCTTTAGCTGCTCAAATCTTGTATCAAGATACAGTTGCAAGCTCTCTGGTGCCGACAGGTCAGGTCTGTCCCTCTGGTCTTTATATTTATTTAGATTTGCTAAATGATTCCTTAAAATCTCACACAACCTTCGGAACTCTGTTGTCCGTTTGTACTGCTTGCAAAATTGGAATGCCCGATGTGCTGTCATCTACAGGATATTAATAAAAATGAAAGATTCTATCATTTCAAATAAGAGACAAGATACTATTATCATGCAAATGAGACATTCCCATCTGTAAGTAAATACAAAACAAGAGACACACATTCCATTATATGTCCACTGGAAGGCACTGCAGGCCAAGGCAATATCAATTTTAGTTGGCTATATGCTCTCTTTTCCAGCAACTTAATGAAATCTTTGCAATTCATCTAATAACAACATAAGTCCTATATTCCTCAAACTTATCAATTGAAGCTTCAAGTTTCTAATACAAAAAATAAAAAATAATTGCTGTTAAATACTAAATTAATTATCCATCCTGTAAAGCAGTGAAGAATTTCGTACCTAAATCAGAAAAATTTACGCAAGAACTTTGTCACCCTTTTTTCATAATGCAAAAAAAAAAGTTTGTTCAATTTCACATAGTAATCAAAAGTTTTTGATTTATAGGTATAGTTGTAACAAATGCTCAATATTTATGAGAAGTTATTAAGACAGGAAATACCGCATAGAGTGCCTCTAACTTGGAATTGTTCCGCAATATTTCAAGTACCGATCTATAGGTCTCCCAAAGAAACTTAAACCAAGGAGTAACAAGTTCACGATCAGACCTATCCTTCCCTTTCTCTCCACTGACATAACTTAGCATCAAATCTTCTGGCCTTTTATCAGCTTCAAGGTCATCAACATCAAGAGCTTCTTCTAGGGCTTGTGCCTGACTACGAGCCTGCTCAGCTTTGTCAGTAGAAAGATGCAAGAAGTGCTTGATCACCTCCTCTAAAGAACTAACATTCACTTGTTGACATACGATACGATATTGAATCAGACCATCCTTGGCAAACCGACCATTCCGCATGTCAACACACAGCTCTACATATTTAAACATTATCCTTTCAAGTGGCTTCTGCCAAGCTCTGTATCTCTTTGAAGTTATTAGACCGTGAAGCGCCTGCAAGGCATCTTGCTTCTGCCCAACATTAATCAACTCTGCATCAACCCATCACCAAGTCAGCACAAATCCGTATGTCATAAAAAAAAAAATAGTTATCACAACGCAACACAAACTTCTAAGTCTAACTACTGAAGGCAATGATTTAATTCAGAAGAAGGGTTAGCATATATTCACAAGAAGCTATTAGCAAAAACAAAAAACGGAGGCTAATTAAAAAGAAAAAAAAAATTGTTTCTAACCTTCTGCTCGCTTCAAAGCATTCTCTGGTTTTGCAAAATTCGCCATGTTTTCAATCAGTTCTTAACACTTGCCCGCGATTGCCTGGAACAAACAACACTAAATATCAATCAAAAAGTAAAATAAATAATCAAAAGATAAGACCCTAATTATCTTCAAGCTCCGAGTGAAATCAAATCCAACTACAAGTTCCCAAGCAAAAAAGAAATTTAAAAAAAAAAAAGAAAAAAAGAAAAACCTAAAATGACGATCCGAACAATGTAAAAAACTCCAAGTTATATTCATGAAATTCACCATTGATAAATTATAATGCTAAGTCTATAAAAACAGATCAAAAATTTGAAATTAATTAAGTCGGTTTTGCAAATTTCCATTTTTATTGTCATTAATTTTCATCGAGAAATTGCAACAATAATAAAATAGAAAAAAATCTACCAGCGAGATATAACAAAATACCAATGGGATTTTTCAAATAAAGATAAATTTGAGATTAAATTTTTGAAAGACTCGCCTGGAAAAGTGTCAAGAGCGGCCGCAAGCAATGAGAAGAAGATGATGAAGAAGAATCAGCTAAGAATCAAGTTAAATAAGGAAATCAAACATGCTTGAATATCTTAAACCCAATTTGAAAAGACTTCGGGCCGTTATTACAATATGCATCATAGTTACCGGAGTTTCTTTTTGAATGGGCCGCCACTTAATCTCTGCCCCATTTGGATCAGAAGTTCTTTTTAAATTGGTCGCCACTCAATCTTGCCAAATTTGGATCAAGATCCTGTCCTCTTGGAAATTAAACTGCACTTTTGTTCATTCTTCTTTAATCCCAAAAGATTACACATTTTTTTAATTAAAAAAAAAACATTTCCTTTTGTGATGTGAAAAAGAATTTTTTTTTTAAATAATGACGTGATATATTTTAATTTATTTAAAAATTTAAGCATCATAATAAAAGTGAAATTAAGTGTTTTATGCCCTTTTATAATAAGTTTCCAGCATATCACAATTTGTTGAGAGTTTACATTTCAAAGAAAACATTCATATTTGTATTGGATCACCCAGTAATAACCAATGCCATCCAAATACAAGAATCATATCATACTAGTATTATGCCTGCACGATACTGCGAGAATTATTATTTTTTTTTGTGTCGTAATATTAATAAAAATTATAAATTAATTATACATTTATTATTTAATTTTTAATTTATATAAATTTTATTAATTTCGATGATAGTAAAAGAAATATGAAACATATTGAAGATAAAAAAAATTATGAAGACGATGGAGTATGTTATTTGCGTATGTAATAAAACATTAGCAATAAGTAAAAAGAATTGTTGGTTAAGATTTTTGAAAAATAAAATATATTAATTACATTTCAACAATTATTATTTATTCTCTAAAACAATATTTTAAAATTGTAAATAGTGGTTGTGGGAGAGATTTCGACACGAGATGCTATCATTGCCACCACTATCACGTTTAAATCACCTATTTAGATTACTGAAAACGTATTGAGTCAAAAAGAAAAATAAAAGAAAAGAAAAGAAAAAGAACTTAGAAAAACTTATGATGAGAACAAAAGAAAGAAAATTATTTTTGGCTTTGTATCTCTTATTTGTTTGCTCCACAAATTTGTCAATCTATGAAAAAAAAAAACTCTTCCAATGCTTTGTCCTTTTTTCTTTAAATTTTCTCACTAAACCTTGTTAAACAATTTCATCAATCTATCAACTATTAAAGTATTAAAATAAAATTAAACATCTCTTTAAAATCATGTGTTTCTTGCAAGAAACTAAGAACCTTTCAACAATATAACCAAAATAATGTACAAAACTAAAAGAATACTTCTACAATTTCAAAAGGACTAAAAAATGTTATAGATTTTTTTTTAAAATTTAATGCAAAAGATGTTTTAATCACCATCAAACAAAATAAAAAGAAAGGACAACAGAATATTAAGCTTTTAAAAAAATATCTCTTTTTAAGTCTTAACACTAAAAAATATTAGGTAGTATAGAAGATAAGAAGATAAGTATATTTTTTTCGAGCAGATCAAATACAAATATCAAATCAATCCATAAGACTTGTGCGTGCCAACCTCTTTAAGATGTATAATATTCACACTTATATATATATGTAGAGTAGAATTTAGTTCTAAATTAAATTATAATGACCAACTATATAAAATTAAGATGAATTGACACATGTTATAAACATAACATGAAAGATAATATAAACATAATATAAATATATAAAAATGTCAATATATACATAAATGAATAATTAACGTATAAAATATTTTATATAAATTTATAATATTTTAAATATATGAAAAATAATATGAATACTACATATAGAAAAAATAATAAAAATATAACATGAAAAATAATTAAACACGACACATATAAATGAATGTGTAAAAATAAAATAAAATAACTCGAATATATTAACACGTAAAAATGTATAATATTTTAGACATTCAAAAAAATATATATAAACACGAACAAATTTTTTTTCTCTCTCTCCTCTTTCTTTTTTCCTTTTCTTCTCTTTTCTTTCTTTCTCTCGCTACCATGAATGAAAAATATACATGCGATATATATATAAAAAAATAAAAGAGAAAGACTAAAAAATTTAAAGGTTTTAAAACCAAAATGATAAAAAAAAAAATCAAAATATCAAATATATCCATAGCACCTTTTAAAAATATCAATATTATCTCTCAATGGACCCAAAATTCATAGTATATATAAATACGAGTATACATACAATATAAGCATATTCGAATTTTCAAAATACTTTTTCTTATAGATTAAAAAGTTTATATCTTTTGTAGACATCTAAATATATATTAAATACAAGCACTTACAAAAAGGGAAGGCAGAGAAGTCCCTGACACCTAATAAATAAGGGGAAAAAAAGCACAAGGTACGCATTTACAATTTGGACCACAAATTGAGATGAAGAAAAAGTGCGATAGTTAAAGAAATTATAACCTCCTGTAATATAGCCAACTGAACAAACAACAGTAACAATGTTTGACGATTGTATTGATTAAAACTAGAACAACTATGAATCAAGTAATAAGAAGGATTATACAAGAATTTGGGCATTGCATTCATTCCTAATCATCAGGCAGGCTTTACCTCTTAATACGGTAGAGGAAGACTCATAGTTAGACTAAGAACATCGAATTTTATACATTTTTTTTAATATAAAAATTACAGACATTTTAATTGCTATAAACATATATCTCATCTCATCTTTGTAACTGATCAGCTGTGTGATTGCTTGTGGTGGATGATGAAGTCGTCCTGCCATTCACCACGCCGTTATCCAAGGGCAGCGGTGGATTAACTCCCCATTTCCCTTCAGATTCAGACGGCTCCATCACTTTCACAGATCCATCGCTCAGCCCGATTGCAAATTGGTTCGCCTCCATCGGATGTGCAGCCACTACAAGTGGGTATACAGCTTGGTTTCTGTAAAACAAACAATATCATCATTATGAAACCGACACCAGAATGAGAAAATTGAATCTTTGCTTTGCTGTAGTTCATGCAATTCGAAACAACGAACTAGCGCAAACTACCAATGTGGAGAATAACATTACAAGAAATGCAAAACAAGACAGATTTAAGGTCTGATCAGATCATTCTAGATGATAGTCCAGACAATACTAAACATCAATTTAGAATGCCAACTACAAGTTCTGATACCATGAGTTTGCATGGAACACAACAAATAACTTACCCTTTTAGGACAGCCTGAGACAAGTACACTGATGAAGCAATACGGCATCTAAGCCTCAGGCTATCAGCATCAAATACCCCAATATTACCATCACAAAAGGTCGCATAAACAGATTGGCTATTGCAAGAGTATGCTGCAGAAGTTATGGGCGCAGGCAGTACATCTTGTGGAATCCACTGCAGCAAATGAATGGCATTAGAACAGCGTTCCCTCTCTCAAAAGCAAAGATTATATCCATCAAAATCTATACCACTTTTTGACTTTCCTACCTGTCGAATTAGCTCCATCTTGGAGGCGTCATATATTGCTAACTGCGTTTCATGAACTACCAGCATGCGAATTTGATCCAAGTGAAATTGTACTCGTGTTTCGCCTGTAGGTGCCTTTCCAGCTGGGATTTGGATTGGAACTGATTTCCTTTTCTCCCACGTATCAATGCTCCACGCACACAACTGCAGGGAACAGCAAGTTGTTAATAAGTAATAACATCACCCTACACAAGACCTTCCCGTCATCCCTATTCCCTCTCTGCCATTAGTAATATGCATATCCACTTGTAGGAACATGATATTGTATTCATAAATAAACTAAAACAACAAGGCACGTCCTTAGCCAGATGAAAGAAGAAAGCATGAACAAAATAAAAAATGGAAAGGATTTAAAAAAAAAAAAAAACTAAAGAAACAGAGTCAATGGAAGACATATAAATGTCTAATGTATATCAGAGATGATGGAACCTCAGAAGCACCAAGGAAATCAAGCTGACAAGCCAACTAAAAAAATCAGTTGTATCTTTTCTGTTTTTTATGCTTACCATAAGTTTTGTATCATTTTACACCATAAATAAGGTAAGAATAAATAAAAGTAAATATGACAAGCCTGGGTACCACTTACGTGAGCATCAGCACCTGATGAAACCAAGATATTGAGGCTGGTTGAAAAAGCCAAACCAGTTATTCGCTTTTGGTGGCCTTTCAATTTTGATTTCACCTAAAAATGTTGAAACAGATTACATTGGAACTACTTAAAAGAGCAGGAAAATACAAGGGGAAAAAGAATAAATAAGCACGCATCAAAGGAGTTAGGAACTGTCACCTCATCTACTCGAACATTGTAAATATGGATAGTTGAATCCTCCATTCCAATTGCTATGATATTATTATCCTGAGGATGGAATGCTAGGAAGGTTGAAGCTGGAGGAGGTGACATAAATGTTGTCATTACCTGCAAATCATGTGTTATTAGCAAGCCAAATATAAAAGTAAATTCAATACACAAGCATATGAAGGCATACCTTGAAAGTCATCATGTTAAACAAAGAAACTTTTCCCCCAGTGGCCGACATTACATATGAATCATTCTTTGAGAGTGCGATGCATGGTACTGCTTCTTCCAAGTTAACACCTGTGACATCATTAGTCATAAGAAGACCACTGTTTGGTTGCCAATGCTGTGGAACAACATTGACAGTGGCCTTTAAAGTTTGAAGGACTTCAGAGTTCTAGCCAATAAAAAAGAATTTACAGAGTAAATTTCAAAAGCGAACGAAACAATCTTAATTGAGAGAAAGTATTGTACCTTTCCAGATGGATTTTGTTCATTACGGGGCCACTTCCATAGCTTCTGAACACCATTTGACCCAAGTGCCAAAATACCAACAGCAGAATTTGTATACAAAAGCCGAACAACCTTTGAAGAGATGCAATGATTCAGTGCTAAATGGTATAAAACGTGGTATAAACCTGATTATTAGAAAAGACTAACACACCTTGCCGGAGCTATCCGAGCTGTCAAGTAAGGTAACCAGCCGACACTGACCAGGATCCACAATTTCAGCTAATTGCCAGGGTTTAGTTTTGTCTATTGCATCATCCACAACTCTTGGCTTTTCGGCACTTCTCCCCAAGGGATCAACTCCATTCTTTGTTGGGGGGGGGGGGGAGACAATTCAAAACAATAAAAAATGTCAATAAGAACATCATAACCACGGAAATAAACCTAGGTCTCTTTGTATTATAGACAGTCCACTTGGCTCCACTGAAAGCACATGTTCTTTTTTGCATGAAAAGAAAAATAAAACATAGCACCATTAAGATGAAAAGAGTTGGCCCTTAAATTCAATATCCTAAAATGATTTAGCATTATGAACCACATTGTTACAGCAACTTCCAACTACCATATTGTTAAGGAAAGAAGTTCAATCATGAAGCAAGGAACATCCAAGCTAACATACAAGTATAGAAGAAGGCCTGACAGGAGAGCTCCTTTCCACTTTACAACTAGTAGGACCAACATTTGAAACTGCAGAAGAGCCCGAAGCCTACCAAACAGAGAAAAAGCAAAACCTGCGGATCTCAGGACATGAATATTGTTAAGGAAACATTAATCAAACCAAAACAATAATAACCTTAATTGCAGCAGAAACAATGGGGGTTCTCAAAGGATCAAAAGATGATGTTTCAACTGCTCTTAAATATCTAAGACCCACAGCATTCGCAAGTATTTTGAATCCATTGTCTGCTGTTGTCACAGCAAGGAGATTTCCTTCCTTATTGAATCTCACACGGGGAAGACTCTGAAGCAAGTAATATGATTAATTAGACACCCAACTTAATAGGATATATGTTTCATAAAAGAGCTACCAAATTTGAATATTAAACTTACAGGGAGTCCGCCGTCAGCATCTGTGAAACTGAGAAGATTGATATTATCCATGTCCCAAAACTTTATCTGGCTATCTTCCCCCGCGGCCAAAAAATGATTTTGTGTTGTGTCAAATGACACGATACCTGCTGATTTCTTTCTAAAACCCACGTAAGTCCTCTTTATCGTTCCTTCACTTTCATTCCACTCAACCAAAAAAGATTCTCCATCTTTACTTGTTCCACAAGAGAACAACCTGAAACGAAAGTAGGAATTAACAGAAATCCAAAATTAGAATGAAATGAATTACGTGTAAAAATAGAAAACAAAATTTAACCTTAAGGCGTCATGAAAAAAACAATTTTTTTGGGAAATGAATGAAACACATAGTTTTTACTGGGAAGTTGCTAAAGTTCCAATGGTAAAATTCATGGTCATACCTACTTCCATCAGCACTATAAAGCATTGTAGTACAACAGTGACCCGGGGCATCATAGTCAACTCTGGAACCCACATTATCATATAGCCAGGCCTTAATTTTCCCATCAACAGCAGTTGAAAATATGAACTGCAATGATGTAGATAATTAGCATATGAAAGTATTAAGTTCCCATCTAAACATCAATTCTCAGCCCGAACAAAAACTAAGCATTCAACCGAACCAACAAAACTATGAACTCCACAAAGACATTGTCCTAAAACATTAAAAAGAGTGAATCAAATATAGCAGACCAATATAGCACCAAAGGGGAGATCCTTTGGGCTAAAGTTCCAACTGGGAGTACGGAAAAGGTTTTGATAAAGCAGGCAGCTCTTTGATGGATGTTAAACTGAAAAGGGAATCATAAATTACAGATTATGAGAGCACATTGCTATATGAAATGTCATGCATTTAAGAAGTTGGTTCAGATAGTGTCTTTAGGCAGCAGAGATTGGTTAATCACAGGCAAGACGGCAACAGAGGTAGCTGTTCTTAATACTAAAAAGCATATATTGTCAACAACCAATGATATTTTTTGTATTGTACCTGAATGTTCTCTTTATGATGTGGGCAAATGGAATAAACCGGTGCATCATGACCTTCAAAATTAAACAGCTTTTTTCCTGTCATTGAATCCCACACCTGTACCAATTCTTTCATTAATATAACAACAGATATCGGTTTAATCAAATTATTATAGTGGAAATTTACTCTCTCTCACCTTTATAAGTTTGTCATCTCCACAGGTAACAATGCACAGTTGTTTGTTTGGATAAGCAAAAGCTAAGTCATTTACACCACCAACATGGGCATCAATCTGTTAACAAAAAAAAAAAAAAAAAGAGATGAAGAAAAAGTCAAACATCAGTTATCTGTTCTTTTATCTGGAAAGTAGAAAAATATCAACTAACCTCTAAGCGCTGGATTAGATCATTTGATCCAGCATAAGCATAAAAGTGAACTAAGTGTTTGGAAAATGCAACACCTGCAGCAAGAAAGGCAATAAGTACAAATATATGCAGACTAAAATGTTAATAATCTATCAAAAGGGAACATACCTACAAATTTTCCATCAGGACTCCATGTGACGCGGCTGACAGATATTAATGTATCATTTACCATCAAAGCCTGCAGGTAACTCTTCCAACAAAATCAATTGCAACGCTAAAACTCATAGAAATTGCTAAAACAGACATGAATAAAAAAATAGTTTGATAGACATTGAAAAAAGAATAGAAGACAAAAAGTATAACATTGAAAGAAATATCAGAAAGTAATGACACAAACCTGGGATGGCATTGAACATGTTGACAGTTCCCATAGCTTGAATGGCTTTGAAACCAACCTCTCCCGCATTCCAAGTTCCCAGAGTGTAATTTCACCATTAGCAGAACCAACTGCTCCAATTACATTAGTCATGAAAATCGACAGGTTTCAAGCTAGACGTGATGTGAAGGATAAAGATAAACTTTCATACCGAGTAGCAATGTGTGGTGTGAAGGATGAAAATCCATGCTTGTGACCATGGATCCTTGATGCATGGCCAAAGCCACACTTCTTGGCAAGTCATCCAATGACCAAGCTTGCTTCCGCGGTGTAGGATATGTAACCTAAAATGGAAAAAAAGAAACATATTAAATTGGTAATGAAACAAAACCAAAGGAATCCAAGATTAGTAAATTTTTAAAGTGAAAGAACAAGTAATGAAGGATCCAAAAATGAATAACTAAAACCAACAAAAACTAAGAAATCACCTCCTCAACTGATGGAGCAGGCCGCAATCTTTTCATGAGCTGTTCATGGTCAGGATTCTGATAATCAACCATGCCAGGCACCGATGGAGGCGTTATTGGACGCTTCAAAACTGAAACTGTTCAAATGGGAAAGCAGATTAAATGGCATACACCTAATAAGACATATTTTCAGTCCCTTAAGGCAATCCTTGTATGATATGTGAAGGCAGCATAAAAGAAATGCACGATAGCATCTCCAGCATCAATAGATTAAGTAAAAACTTTCAAGCCAACAAAGATTTGCTTCCTTAAGAGTTAACACATCCAGAAATAATAAATGATGAATATGGCATTCTAAATATTAAATCAGCAACTACAACCACACCCCAAATTTCAGAAAATTGATATTTTGACCATCTTGTGATTAATATCTTCTGATGTACATTAATAGGGCAACTGTCCAAATTATGTGCATCTTTAAAAAAAGCTGTTTCCAATGAGATTTAAGTCCTGACCTTGATTTTGTGGAACAGGTATGGATGATGCAGTGACAACAGCAGCTTGAACAGATGAAGAGGCAGAAGCATTGGCCATCCAGCCTGCTGAAGCACCAGCATTAGCAGCTGCTGCAGATGATGGGAAGGGCTATAGGCCAAAATTAAGAGAAAGCATGCGTTAGTCAATATTTTAAATAGTATTGTACAGGTAGAAAAATAAATATCCATTCCAGGAAATAACAAAAGCAACATATGCATGGCAACATACACTGTGAGCTCCAAGTGCTGTATAAGCAGGAGGTTTTGCAACAGAAGCAACTGGAAGATTGACAGGAGTAGGTGCAAGAGGACCGTTTGGAGGCGCACAAGTGTGATCTGTGAATAAAGTCTTGATGTCTGGGTTTGGCCTCGGATTCTTGCATAGCTGATGCTGCCAGTTCAAGCTGTAAGAATCCATACTTTCAAATCAAAAAACATATAAATATATATCTACATAAACAGGTTAAACAAATTATATTTCCTTCCCTAGATTTATAATAGCAATTATGATACCAACATCACCTTTGGTTGATCAAAGTTCGTAGTCTCGAGGACTTCAAAGCTGGGAAAGCAAGCTTATCACGAAAAAATGGATTTGCTTCTACGAGTTTCTTTAGTTCTACCAACATTACACTGCGAGCAGTTTTTGTGTCCCCATATTTGGACAGCTGCTCATTTTCCCTGCATTCAGATGAGAAAGTACAATTATAAAATTATGAAGATTTCAAGCATTTATTTGGGTTTGATTACATGAAATGGAAATTTTCTCTCAAAAGAAGTCAAGATTTTAGTTACTTGCCCCCCTCCCCCACCCCCCTTAAAAAAAAAAGTTCCCTTATAATCAAATTCCTTGGATTAAACTTTTTAAAACTCAACTAATATGTTCCCTTGTTAACCGATCAAAGCTCTAAACAGACAAACTGATTAATAAATAGAAATCATTCATCAATGCTACACCTTAACAAATAACAGCTAACCAATGTAGCGTATTTGTGCAATGAAATTACCTGAAATTGTTAAGGGTCAAAAGCTGAGTGATTTCTTTGTACAATTCCTCATTAAATGTGGAGAATACCTTCAAATCATTCACCAATATTTCAACAGCCTTTGCCTTGTCTTGCCTGCAATATCAATAAAAAAAGTTAAAATATTTCAACAGGATTAAAATATATTCAAACCATTCATTAATCAACAATTTAAGGACTCTGTTAGTTACACAAGTGAAGCATCAACAATACCGATCAAGTGCTTCCAGATACTTCTGCTTCCTTATCTCAAAGAATATCTTCATGGAATATCTGTTATCATCAACTTTCGTAAAACCAGATAAATACTTCTCAACTTCATCCCATTCTCCTGCTAGAACTTTCTCTTCAAAGTACTTCACGTTGAAGAAAAACCCTGATTCTTTCTCAAGCCTACAGAAGATGACATTATTTCAAACATAAATTCACAATCACATAAATGCTAATGCTAATGCAAATCAAATCACTCTACTTCGTAAGACCAAAATAAGGTACTAAGGGACAGAGAAACTTTTTGCCCGCCCGTAAAACCCTTATCATATTATTCACAGAAGAACATACAATAAAAATGAGTTATCACTTCTTCTTCTTTCTATTCTTTTTTTTTTTTTTTCTAATAATTAAAAGTTAAATAACTTAAAACCTGGAAACAACAAATTCTTTCCATTTGAATCCACCTCTTCAATACGCAAGAAAACATAGTATACAAAAATCAATAAGTAAAAGTCGATTGCATATTTTTCGTTACTTGAAAGTAATCCCCCCAACCGCAACTAAATTAAAGCATCAAAACCTTCCCTCTACAACCAAAATCCTTTGATTTTCACCATTTACCACCTCAAAGACTCAATTACCATAGCTACTTAAAGAACTATAACTAATTTCACCATAATAGCCCAAAAAACCGTAAATTTTCAGATTCTCAAAATTTTCCTTCATCCCTTCCACTTGTACAAAAAAAACAAAAACAAAAGCAAAAACAAATACGAAAATAAATATACAAATATAAGGTGCGTACACGTATAAGGAGAAATTAATTAACTAAAAATAAAAAATAAAAGGCTTACCTATGAACAGACTCCTTGAATTTCTCTTCCTCCAGAAACTGAAGTATGAGAAACACCAGTTCTCTGCTCAGCGACGACATTTTCTGCTCTCGAGAACAAAAGAAACTCGATCTCCCAAAACCAGCCGAGTCAAGGAGCAACTCGAGTTCGAGTTAACTCGGCTCTAACTTGGAATCTGAATAAATTTTTAGAGATTTAGAGTAATTCCCCTAAAGCTTCTCCGTCTAAGGTTTATGTGGGCTCGAATTTCGAGGATTCTAGGGTTTCAAAGCCTTTCAAGAAGAAGGACAAGAAGATAAAGAAGAGAGAGAGAGATACACTTGGACTCGCTATCTTCGATGCGTTTGTGCAGGGTCTTTTCTTTTTCTACTGACCTATCAGTGAAAAGCCGAAAGCCTTACATGATAAGTACGTCAACTTATTGATATAACTGCGAGCTTATCATTGCTTTATATGATAGGAAAGCAAAAGGCGGATTCGAACCTGCAAATTCAAATCTAGTTGAATATTCAATGAATCACGTCCAGTTGTTTCCCCCATCTCCTTTCTTCTCGTATCGTCACTTTGCTTATTACGCTAGTTTTTCATTTTTCTCAGGGACCGTTTTTCAAGTCGCAGATCTATCGCGATATTTTGCTGTTTTCTGACTAAAATGAATTGTTTTAGATTTTTCTAGATGAGGTAAAGAAGAGATTTTGAGATTTATATAATAGAACTCGCAAACTCCAACTCTCTTTTGCCGTTTTCCCCTTTTTTTTTAATTTTCGTATTTGGTAAATTTATGATGACATCATGACATATATATAAAGTATTGATGGTTGTCAGTGATTATGGGCCCAATTTGATAAAAATATTAAATAGATAATACTTTAGTAAACAAGCTATTTTTAAAAAATCAAATTAAAAATTAAATTAATGATATTTTAAATTATTATTATATTTAAATAATTTTAAGATTCAACAAATATTAAATTATATATATATATATATACACATACATATATGTATTTAGTTAAATAGTATAATAATTTTTAATATAAGTTAAATTTTTTTCACATTCGATAATTAAAAAATAAATAAAACAGTTAAAAAATTATTTTTAAATTATTTTTATTTTATAATATATATCAAAATAAATACGTCATCAATTCTCGATTTAATTGGTTGAATTGAATTTTATTGATCTTAATTTTTAAACTCTTCAAACAAAATTAATAAATACCACATATGCACGATGTATATGATAATCTTTTCATTTAACTCGTAAATTTAAAACTTCAATTATTAGTATACGAATGATAAATTCTTTTTATTTTTTAAAACATATTATGTATTATTTTTTTAATCTTATTTATAAAATTTAGAATCTCCAACGACAATAAAAGCGATCACTTGTTCTAATAATTTATGCTAGTTTCTTATTTGACTTAAAAGAGATTTAAATCTCATCATTATTCACATTAAAAAGGAAAAAAAAAAAGAATCAATAAAGTAGGTTATTTGTGTTCATAAAAGAAGGCTTCGGCCGAGCTCCTTGGCTGATTAAGCTGGCTGAGATTGGTTAAATAATTTTCCTTTTTTTTTGGTTTTATTGACTGCATATAAATCGTTGGATAATAAGGGAAGTGCCCGTCGGCCAACTATCGATTCAACTCAAAAGGTTCGTTTAATTTTAAAATAGGTTAAGTTAAATATTACTAAAAATAAGTTTAGTAAAATATATATTAATTTAAAAAATAATTAAGTCTTAATTTGAACATCAAAAACTCAAGTCTAATTTTTTTAAATATAAAATAATATAAGTAAAGATACATAATATTATAAAATAAATAGTAAAAAAATTTAATAAGTTATTTATATTTTAAAATTTAATAAAAAAAATATTAAATTTCTACATATAAAATTTAAAAAGAATACATTTTAACAATAAAAATATATATATATATATAATATAGGCTGCACTAAAAACTATCTATTTATTTGTTTGGGTAAAATTTGAAATTTAAAATTGGATTCGAACAAGTGTAGATAAAATTAATAGTATGTTTAAACCCGATCCGA
>JAQSVH010000005.1:7350653-7361131 GCA_029448705.1 Adansonia digitata | reverse complement strand
TAGGGTTAAGACTAAGAGGCGAGCATTTGAACTTCGTGCAAACTAGCAAAATTAAACTAAATTAACTAATAGTATATCACATAAAGATAAAGTTCAAGTGCAATCACATGACAAAAGAATTTTCATCATAACCTAGAAAATTTCCTTCATAATAAACCAACAAAAACAGTTCAAATTCTTTTATGGTTTGGAAAAACAGGTTTCTAGTTCTTCTTACAGTCCAATTAAATAGATATCAGAAATCTTTAGCATATATATATATATATATGTAATCCAGACACAACACATTACCAGAGCTCTAGCTATATTATATAAAAATTTTGAAAGGACGACCTTAAAAAGTTCCTAAAACTTTTCACATAACAAATTCATATCTTGCAAACGGTATAAAACAATCAAATTAGGCCCAAACATAGCATAATTGCATCAACTAACACAGGCGGTGAAGATATTTGCATCATCCAGCAGATTGAAACATAGATAGTCAGACCATTTTCGACCCAACTTCTAAGGCCTGTAAAATCATCAAACACGCAAAACAAGACCAAATTCTAATAGAAAAATTGAAAATGTCAAAATATTTCCTCTTTTTTTCTCTCAAGCTTCCAGTCACCAGACATAGGACAAATTTGATTACTTTCTGATACCCTTTTGTTCGAAACAGCCAAAAAGAAAAAGAAAATTAAGATCCTAACAAAAGAAACACACAAGTTTTCCATAAATATTCATTCTGAAAATTGAAAATAAAATAGTTATCAACAGTTGTAAGCTTGTGATCAACGACCATTCCCCTATGGATTCAATCTAGCCCTTATATTTCGCGGTTCAATCTTTCTTATTGTAATAAAGAAGAACAAAGCGAAGTTGGCGACTGGCACAAACTGTGGGCGGGAAAAATAGCAGGCTTTTTCAGTTTTCCGGCATGCCCATAAACACCTCCATGGCCATGGGCTGGTAGTACCTTAGCCCATTTATACTTTCAGAAAGTGAAGGGGTAAAACCGTAAAGCAAACTGCAACTGAAAATCGAACGGTTGAGAATCTCTGAGTCAGAAAAAAAAAAAAATAAAATCAGACACGAACACGTGACAACATACGATGAAATTGAAATCCATGTTTTGTTTTTGGTCTTTTCCTTATCATTCCTTATATTAACTCTTTTTCAGTATTTCAAAGCCACGAAGCCCCCGTCCATAACCTTCCGGAATAATCTAATCTAAATCTAAAAGTCCCTCTCAAACCAAACTTCCCTCTTCACCATTCTCTCTCAAGCTCCATCTTCCAAGGTAAAAGCTTTCATCTTTCCCCTTGTGTTTTTTTTTTATTCCTCGATATTCTAGTTTAAAAACTGATTTTTTTATTAAAAAATTTGCTTTTTCATCCTTTTTATCTGTATATTTTGGATGGGCTTGTTTATTGTGGCAACTGCCAATTCATTTTATTATCGTAGTCTTATTATTAGTATTATTATTAGCCCTTTTTTTTCTTATATATATGAAATATAAATTGGGTTTTATTGCAGGATTAATGAGTCGTTCAAGCCGCACGCTCTATGTGGGCAATCTGCCTGGGGATACTCGATTGAGAGAAGTCGAAGATTTATTTTACAAGGTTTTCTTTTCTTTTTTTTTTTCCCCATTTTTCTTAATTTATGCGCTATTTTTTATTCTTCAGTATCTAGTAAATTGATGCAAAAGTTCCTGTACTGTAATATTGTATTCAAATTCCTTTTATAGGTTTATTTGTGGGTACTGGAGATCTGGCATGACTATTAGTGTAAAAAAAAGACAAAAGAAGAAGAAATGATTTGTTTACATTAATTAATTTTCGCCAAAATTTATAATATTGCTATGTTATTAGGACTAGGGGCGAGTATTAGGTATGGGTATGTTCAATTTTTTTTTTTTAAAGTTTTATGTATTTGGTGTATCTTGGGGGGTCATATTTTCATTTTTTTGTCTGGGTATGCATCGGCTATGGATGTTGGACATAGATATTTAAGGAAAATGAAAAGTAGCAGCAACATAGCAATTTTGGGTTTCCAAATTAATGTCCAATACATTGTGGGGTTTGCTTCCTTAAGCGTTTTGTGTTTCTATATTGCAGTATGGGCCGATCGTTGATATTGATTTGAAGATCCCACCAAGGCCCCCTGGTTATGCTTTTGTTGAGGTGAGTTTGAATATTTAGTCATTGGGGCAAGGAAAAGAGGAAATCAATTTTCAGATTCCGGTATTCTAACAATTGCATGTTGCAGTTTGAGGATCCTCGTGATGCTGAAGATGCAATACGTGGTCGAGATGGGTACAACTTTGATGGGAATCGTTTAAGGGTTAGTATTTAGTCTTGTTTTGTTCATATATTAGTTTAAAGCTTTCTCTCTATCTGGCCATATTTATTCTTTTTTGTCTTTTAGGTTGAACTTGCTCATGGTGGGCGAAGGCCTTCATCTGTGGATCGCCACAGCAGTTACAGTGGTAGCAGTATCCGCGGACCTTCCAGGCGCTCTGACTACCGTGGTATGTATAGCCTTCGGCACCATCTTTGTAGTTTGGCAAACTGCGTCTTTGTTAAGTTAACCTTATTATTCCCTCCCTATTCAGTTTTGGTGACTGGTTTACCATCTTCTGCTTCATGGCAAGACCTAAAGGTGAGTTGTTTAGCCATTGTTTGTTGTTTATTACTTCCTTTTTTGTGCCTGTAATTTTTCCTTGATTGTTACCTTTCCATGTGTCTTCAAAATTATGCAAATGGCATAAATTATAAATCGGTGAAAGATAACAAATAGTCAAATTCTGGAATTAGTTGAAGGAGTAACATGGTCTATGCATAATGGTTTTTAGCATGCATAAAAGCATGTTGATCGTTTGTCCTGGTTTGTGCTTATTAAACGGTTTTTGCTTTATGACCAGGATCACATGCGCAAAGCTGGGGATGTCTGTTTCTCTCAAGTGTTTCGTGATCGTGGAGGTTAGAATCCTTTTCTCGCTGTATAGTGCATCCACACCTCATTCCATATCTATTAGTTTTGACAGCAGCCTTACCGTGGGTCAGCAAGAGATTTTGTGTATTCATGTCAACATGATGCATTTGCACCTGCACATGATTTGTTTGTGGATTTCATTTATTTGACAGTTATCCTGGTGAAAAAAAATTTATTTGACATCTATATTAATGATATTGAAATTTCTTTGCAGGCATGACAGGGATTGTAGATTACACAAACTATGATGATATGAAATATGCTGTAAGCTACCTTGCTTTAACCTTGTGGATTTTGAAGTTTTAACTTGTTTATGTGGGCTTGGAATTTGTGTAGCATTTTTAACTTTTAACAACCAATGGCAGTACTTTTCTAATGAGTTCTTGTCTGACACTGCAGATAAGGAAGCTGGATGACTCTGAGTTTGAAATTTATTTAGCCGGGCCTACGTACGGGTATGTTATGGTGCATATTTTATTCTCAGATCCATGCCTGTGCAGCATTACTTAATCACGTATCTAATTGTTTTATTCAGGTCAAGGAGTATGATTCGAGATATGATTCTAGGCGCAGCTACTCTAGAAGTCCAAGTCGTAGCCCTTACAGTAGAAGCCCTAGTTGTAGTCGCAGTCACAGTTGCAGTTATAGTAGCAGGAGCAGGAGGTCAGTCTCCATTCTTTGGTGAAAATAACAGTTTGAATGCTTACATTTGTTCTATATTCAAGTTACCTTATTTGACCTTTTCTGCAGCAAGTCGCCAAGGGCCAGATACTTGCGTAGATCTCTATCTGTATCTAGGTCCAATTCACCACGTTCCCGCTCAGTGTCACCAGTCCGCTCCAATTCAAGGTATGGCATAAGTTATTTTATTATTCCTTGCTTTTTATGTTGCCGATGTTTTTTTTTTTTCAATGGTTTTTATATGAATTTCCAGCTGACTTATTCTGTAAGTCCTCATTTGTAATCTTTATAACTGGACTTAGTGGCATTCTTGTTTTCAAAACTTGCATTTTGCTGCCTAGTATTTAGGTCTGATCAACTCAGTATCTAAGCTTTTCTCTTCTTGAAACAAAAACAACTTTCATGCGGGGATGTAATGCTATTTAGCTGTTTACTTCTCTTTCTTTGCCTTTTTTACATTGAAATACTTGATTGATACCGGGTTCTTTTTCTTGAAGAATCTTGAAGTACATTTTTCATGCTCTTTGTGATGTTGACATTTTACACTCAATGTCAGCTTATGGTTTTGCAAGAGAAAGGCATGTGAACTTGGCTTATTGTCTAGACATCGAAGTGCTTAATGCCATTCCATTAGTTTTTACAAATATCTCAGTGTTTGTCAAGCTGTAGATGAATCTGAGCTTTTCCTTATAAGTAGCTAAGTGACTTTATTTTGTTGCATGGCTCTGCACATTGATGCCCCCATTGTCAGATGTGGTGTTACTGTTTTTTATAGGGGATGCTTCAGCTTCCTATTGATGTCCATTCCTTGGTTTGTTTGCTGTGAGCCGCGGTTTCAGACTTGTCTATTTGTTTATATTTTCTCATCTTTTCCTATTTCATTTATTCTTCTAGTAGAATTCCAATTACATCAATCTTTGCTTTATTATTATTGGAGTGAAGGGTCTTACATTTTTAATCACCATCCTTCTCACTATCACGTTGTGTCTTGCAATTTTAAACTCCAAAAAAAACAGAGGTTTTCAATCTTTGTTAAATGTGAGATAAAAGTACATATTGATATTTTCTAATCTGGATTGTTTCCAGATTATAAAGCTTATGATCTTGTCCTATTCTGTTTGTTATATGAACCCTTTTATCAGATTACATTAAAAAATGTTTTTCCGAATTGGAGGGGGGTTAACTGAGTGAAAGGCTTAACTTGGTTCGCCGTTTATCATACCTTTTTCATGAGGGTTGCCTTGTTTCCTTGCTAGATCTGGCTCTTTGCGGCGATCTGGGGATTGGATGTTAGGAACTTGATGGGATGCGGTGCTCAAATGCCTGCAACTCATTTTTTGTTGTTGAGGTAATTCTATTGTTGTTGTCGAGCACCTCTGGAAACCATTAAAGGACTAAAATTTCTTGTATGTGATGTATGGAGCGCAAAGAGAACTAGACTGGATCGGTGTATAATGGATGGTTTTGCAATTTCAAAGCCGGACCACTTTGAATTAAGTGATTGTACTCTTGCTACTTGATTGTCAACAACCAGGGAATAGGACATCGTTGGGAGTTGGGACTACTCTGACATCATCTATTTTGTACTCAAGATTCTCTTTGAATTTGATGATAGATAATTGGATGATGTTCTCACCATTTAAGTATCTACGTCTTTAAGGGCTCTACCGGTTTTTTTTGCCCCCTTCTCTTTCCATTTTGGTTCTATTTAGCTGTCATGACTATCTGTTAAAAAAGATCATTACGAAATGGTGAGAACATGAGTAGTGCGATAATTCTCCTTCTGCTGGTTGCTGGTTAAGATGGATGGTATATTCCATTTTTATGATTACACTTACCCCGAGTTGGAAGTGACGCTGAGGCCTTGGGACCAAAAATGGTTGTAGAGGATTTTCGGGATATTGAATTCATTGTTTCTGGAACTTTTTGCAGATCTCGCTCTGGATCCAAATCACCGACTCCATCTGTAAGTTGAATCTTGCTCACGTTTAGTTATTTCAATTTGTTAGGAGCTAGGGTTTATGGGACTTGGTTTATATATCTATTTATCTATCTATATCTATATCTATATCTATATATATATATATATATATATTAATTATGGTTTACGTGATATGCAGCCTCGCAGACGGAGTCCAAGCAGGAGCCCGAGCCGAAGTCTCAGCGTGTCCCGTTCTCGTTCACCATCAGTATGTTACATATAGATCTCAGTTTCTCTCTGTGTTTCCTCTAATTGACATCTTCGTCCCTGGAAATTCTTTTTCCTTGCGTGGTTCTGATTACTGCTGTGTGGTTTTAACAGGTTAAATCTGATTGATTGTGGGTTGAATTCCAAGTATCACAAGACTACTACTACCAGCACCTTTTCAGCATATTGTAATCTTTTGCCTAGCGTTGATTTTGAGGATACTTCGATAAGAACTAGTTTATATTTGGATTTTGATCAATCATGCTGTAGTAAGTTAAACCTTACTGGATTAAACTGTCAATCAGTTCATTGTTGTTTCAACATTATGACTTGGACTTGATGACTGAATTCTGGAATTAATCTACTCGTTATTTTAGTTCGTTCATTTTAGCATCAGTATTTTTATGTCTTAAACGGAAGAAACAATCTATTTCTGCAATAAGGCACAAGACGTGTCTTTTAGACTGGGTTTAATTGAGTGTTTCTTAATCGGCTTCCCTAGTAAAGACAATTCAACAACCTACTTTTGTTACTCTCCGAAGTCAGAAGAGTGCATTCCCTTGTTTTAACTGTTGCTTGGACCTAGAGTTAGGATTTCGACTGTTGACAATTTCACTGCTGGAGAGCCACGCTGCACGATTCATTTACAGAGAATATTAGCTGTTAGCAATCTTCTGAATGTGGTACTAGAGAATGCAAGCCTATGTACCATTTGGTACTAATTTATTCTATCAAGCAAGAACACATTCAAAGGACACTAGAATTGAGATTTGAGAGGCATTCCATTTACGTGAACAATTTATTTAGGAGGTGAGGGCAAAGTTTAAAAAGAGGAACGAGTTATTTGCGAGGAGAGTGCAAAAATTAGGTACAGATATTTGAATATCTGAGAACAGAAACCAAGGGTGTAGTATCCTTACTTCGTACCTTTTATATTTCAGATATTGCATCAGCCAGCATTGAGACAAGTAGCAGCTGAAATATTAGTTTCCAGGCATTTTGCATTAAGTCATGCAGCTGAACCATACGTTCTATCAACACAATTTTTTATCAGTGTGTATAATTGTGGGTGCTATGCAGAAGCACCATGCAAAGAAGTAAGCTTAAACACTACTAGTATCAAAACCTTTTTATTTAAAAAAAAAAAAAAAAAAATTATTTTATATCCTCAAAGCCGAAGGAACAAGAGGGAAGCCGAGTCCAGCACACCTCCGTGTGGCTTACCAAAAAGATTGTTTTTTGGGCCACTTCACAGTTTTTCAGCCTGCACGGATTTACAGACTCAAGCACATACATCGTCTCTAGAGCATACATAACATTTTGGTTTCATTCATAGTAGAGGTAGTTTGCTTTACCCAGGAGGGTATAAAGGAATAAAAGACTATGAACGACTTTGTGATGATGTCCTATCAGACCCGTGCCTTTGGCGGAAGCTGCTGGATCTTATGCTGGGATCTGAACCACCAGAAGCCTCATGGAAAGCACCCCAGCCCGAATCTCTGTCAACCTGGTTTAGTGAAAATGAAGGCAAATGATCTCTTTCCCAAGCATGGAACTGAGTTGACAGAGGATTTTCTGGCTCTTGAAAGTTATGCCCCGAAGTACGTGATGGAAAGAAATAGAAGCCACCCACATGGTCAGATGATGAGGCCACTGGACGAACTTGAGCATGGCTTCCATGGCTGCCCAGGGATCGGGAGCCAGAAATAATGGGTGTCTGTAAGGCTGGCGAAGTGCTAGGGTGTTGTTGATAGTATGCCTGGAGAGCTTGAACCCTATCATGGGCCCGGGCATTGCTACCAGGGTAAGGCGGTATAAACGAGGAAGCAACTGAACTCGCTGATCTAGCAGCAGAACTGCGGAAATACAGCACTTGAAATAATCAGCAGAGAAGGAACAAAATGGATTCTGTATGATGTCTACATGCTTAGAAAATGTGGCTCTCAAACTAAATGTTTTATATTTCTGAATGATATTTATGTCTAAAAAACGAAGCAGCAAATCATAAAAATCAAGCTCTATGTTCTCTCAACATGTCTGATTTTAGCCCTTTTGGGGGGAGAGGAGGAAGAGAAGAGTTTCTGCAAGGGAAGGGATCATTGCTGTTTCCAGAAAATGGCTGTTGGAAGGAATGGTAAATGTATTCTACGGGTTTAGTATTTTGCGTAAAAGAACAGTAAAAACTCAATCCAATCACAAATGTCAAGTATGCTGAGCCATACCTGTGGCCAATGACAAGTGGATGCATAAAAGATCCCAGTCTTGGCATATCCGTATTGTTCCTAGCTGACCTTTGACTGACAGGTGGAATTGAAGGTTGATCAGAACTACCAATTCGACGGCTAGATGTGGAGAATGGAGGGGAATGATGCTCCCAAGTATGATAATGGAGATCCATTGCAGGAAAAGCATAAGATGTAGGCATCTCACTAGGCAAAGATGGACCATTCCAGCGACTGTTGAAACTAGAACTATCTGAAATACTTCCACTAGAATTTGAGGATAAGGGATGAATCGTTGGGCCGAAGTAAGCTACATATGGACATGGATGAGTAGCAGATGCTGAACGTTCAGCAAAGATAGCATGTTGTCCCAGTAACTCATGATCTGCATTCCAATGTAACTCATATCAGCATATTAGGCTAGACAATCTCCACCAATAAAACCAATAACAACAAGCATTTCTTAAGAAAACAAAGAAATATCTTACATGTGGTTGATGAAAACTCTCCTTCCCTGAAAACGAAAGAACAAGACATGTTAAGGAAAAGAAAATAATTCAAACTTGAAAATGGCAAGAGAAACTAAGCAAAGAATAATGATATGCATAAAGAAACGAAAGGGGAATGTTTCACTAAGGGAGAGTCAATGATAATATAATACAAAAGGCTTTTCCCAACATAGAATAATAAGGATATTGTACCTTCCAAAGAAATAAGCAATACGCTGCAGTTATGTCAAGATTCTATGCTCCATTAATTTAAGCTCAGGAAATACTTCCAGCGCAAAGATGAGTCTGGGG
The DNA here is from genome assembly GCA_029448705.1 of Adansonia digitata. Classification (NCBI taxonomy): domain Eukaryota; kingdom Viridiplantae; phylum Streptophyta; class Magnoliopsida; order Malvales; family Malvaceae; genus Adansonia; species Adansonia digitata. The sequence goes on along the minus strand of JAQSVH010000005.1, from coordinate 7,352,258 downwards.
CCTAATAGCTCTTAAAATATTAGCAATCATCTCATGTATCTCATGCAGAACCAATTTGCAACTGACAGAGAAAACCATCAAGATACAGTTTTAAAACTGGATCACAAGATGTAAGTTGCAGACTTTAAACCATCTAAACTAGGGGTGTAAATGGAAAACCTGTGCTCGCTACTTGGGTTCAGCTTGATCACTGTCAAGCTGAGCTTGAGCTATGGAGCAACCTGAAGTCGAGTATTGTAATGCTTGACTGAAGTAATTCGTATAACTAATCGAGCTTTTTTTAATTTTTAATTAGTATCAAATAATCTCAATTTGAACAGGAGTCCAAGCACAAATAATCAAGTTTGAAATTAAGCATGGGGAATCAAGCTCATTTTTACTGGGTAAACAAGCTTAATCAAGCTAACACAGCTAAATTTTTATCTCGAATCCAGCTCAAGCTTTAAAAGTAAAACTCAATCGAGCTCGAGCCAAGCTTTCAGCCTCGAATTTCGATTCGAGCTTAAGCTTCTTGCAACTTGAGCTCGGCTTGATTACACCCCTAGTCTAAACTACTTATACTACTTATTAATTTCAATATAAAGTCACATCCACTACTTGCTTGAATTCCAATGCCATCTTGCCACCACACATAATAAGCAGAGGATGAACCTTTTCCCAATTTCTAAATCAGTTTCTAAGTAAGAAGATGCCAACTCTCTCTCCCAACTTTCCACCAAATTCTCTCTCTCCCTCTCTTGTAGTTATCTATCACAGAGATTCATCCTTGAAAAAACACAAAAGCATAAGGTGGCAAACATCTGATGTGAAGAAGAGATAACTGACCACTACATCTCAACATAGAAAATTAAAGGAGAAAACTACTCAGATTCAAGCTAAAATATGTGATGTCATGCTTACTCGAATAATGAAGGAAGTCGTGCTAAGCTTCCAAATGGACACCAGTGGACTCCGAATGACTAAAAAAACAATAAGAAACCAAAATAAGAAAGCAGCTAGTAGATTTCAATTCAACTCATCTGTCAGTCTGAAGTGTATGCACATATAGAGCCAAAGAAATCAAACAACAAACACTAACATGGAGACATGGTTGTATAGGTTTGCAAATTGATGGATTGAGACTAATGCAATTTAAACTATAATCCACCAAGTTTTTATTGAGGCAGAAATTGTTGAACTATAAGAAACCAAGATAATGAAGATTAGTTGAGATTTAGTAAAAGAAATTTGGTTTATTAAATAAGAGCTTAAAAGACTCAAATTGCACTCACTAAATAAATCAAAAAATAGTGATGGTTGTTTAAAGTGACATGGGGGAAGGGAATGGGATAAGAAGGTTAAACAGATCAAGATGCAAAAAAAAAAAAAAAAAAGAAATGCAAATAAGGCAGTAAAAACCATCTTTGTATGCCATGAATGCTAAAACCGTATAAGAAGAATTCGGATATAAATGTTTTCCATTACCATTTCAGAGTAACTTAGATCATAAAGGTCCTCATCATGTGCCCAATCATCCATGCTAACTTCCGTATAAGAACGGCAACCATTGGCATAAAGCCATTGACCTTTTTCAATTTTTCTACAATTAGGGCATTGCATTGCACC
>JAQSVH010000005.1:7316407-7344653 GCA_029448705.1 Adansonia digitata | reverse complement strand
ATAATCATTAAATTTATGAGTAATTATGTCTAAGATTCATCAAATTTATGAGTAATTATATATAATATTCATTAGATCTAAGATTAATATTGATTTAACTTTTTTTTGTAAACTTATATTATTTACCGGCTGGTACGGCTATTTTCGGCCGGTACCACCGAAACAGGCCGGTACAAAATGAAACCAATAATCACCGGTACCGTTATATGTCAAAATCGGCACGTATCGACCGGTACGACCGATATCGGTATAGTACCGACAACTATGGTTTGAGCTCGATTCTTTAGTCAAACTTAATTCAGATTAAGTTCAAATCTAATTCTAATTAAAATAAATTTTATTCGAAGCTTACTTAATTTAGACTAAATTTCTGAAGTTGAACGAAATATTTCATTAAAAGTCAAAATTGTATACAAGAGCTTTCATAAATGGAATATCTCTTCCATTTAAAGGATATCTCTTTTTGATGTTCTCTATTCATATTTTTAACATAATCATCATCAACAACATCAATCCTAAGCAATATACCCTCAACTCATGAAACTAAATCATCAAAATATAATCTATGGAATTTAAATTTTTATTGATTCGCTTCATTTTATATGACATTAACATATATCATTGATTTTAATGATAATAATTAATGTTATGCTTTGGGTGAAGGAGTTGGTGGGTTTGTCAAACTGTTAGCAAGAATTTGAGTTATTCGTAAAATTAACAAAGTGAATGTTTGATCTAATCCTTAAACTATTTTGATACTTAATACAATGAAAATTTAAAGAGTTTCTTTTGATAATTAGTGTCTATTAACTTGTTTTAGGCATTTAATAATAAATTATTAGAAAAGAATACTTTATTAACTTTATATTTTTTTTTGGCCATCAAATAGTTTATTCACTTTAATAAAAGCTTAGAATCGCTTTAATTTAAAAAAGTTTGCAAAAGCTCAATAATTGGGAAAAAGAAAGGGGATTTTATACGATTTGAGCACAAAAGTTTCATTTTTTTACAAAATCTAATGACTTTCTTTTATATATATATATATATAATAATAAAATTTTAAAAAATTGACTGTTAATGAATATCTTTAAAATATTGATTAATTATTAACTAAAATTTATCAAATTAATTATTATCTTTAATATAAAATATCACAATAAATAACTTAATTAATATTGACAAAAGACCTAAATCTACTCATTAGCAAATATGAATCCAAGAAACAAAATTACATTTCGGAATATACGGAATATATTAATGAAAAATAAGAAATAAATAAATAATGGTGGGACCCATTTGGACACCGCAAATGTCGGAAATCACCAGCACTGAACGGAACAGTTCGCCCTGAAACATCTTAACTGAGGTTAGAACAAGAACGAAGATTTTATTTTTATTTTTATTATTATTATTTTTTAAAGAGTTGAGGATAAAATGGGGAATTCGGGAAAAGAGAAAAATCCAAGGCTACTTTGGTAAAATGAGAACCCTCTGAGGCCTTGATTTTCAGCCCCCCCGGCTATAAATCCTCGCTGCCGCTGAGCTGCCGAGACGCCCTCGCTTTCTCTCTTCAATAAATTCCCCATTCAGAATTTAAACGCCAAGGATAGAAAGAGAGAGAGAGAGAGAGAGAGAGAGTGGGGGTAATTAATTTTCAGCAAATATGTTAGTTTATCAGGATCTTCTCACAGGTAACAGAGCTTTTCCTTCTGTTTTATTTATTTATTTATTTATTTTTTGCTGCTGTGCTTATTGTTTCCAAGATCTGTATTTATTTTCCTTTGAATTTTATTTGGGATATCTTGAAATTTTGGTGTTTGCTTTCAATTCCTTGTTCCTTATGCAAGGACGATCAGAATTAAGAAAAAAATGATTTTTTTTTGGCTTGATTTGTGAGGTTTGGTTACAGATAATTAAACATTGAAAGCAGAATTTTGGTTTTGGTTTTGATTTTTCTTATTTGATTATTATTTATGAAATTTTTTTAATGATTTTTTGGGCAATTCTTTTTGGGAGTTACTTCCCCCTTTTTTCCCCTAAATCAGAAGAAAGTACATTGAATTAGGAGTATGGGTTAATGTATTGATCTTAGTCAACTAAAAGCTTAGCTGTTATTAGGTAAAGTGATGGATTAAATATTAAAAAAAATTCTCGAAATATTAATTAAATAATATTGGACCTTTTTCATAGTTGTAAACTTGGTTATTGTTGACGAATTTCAGGTGATGAGCTCCTCTCAGATTCTTTCCCATACAAGGAGATCGAGAATGGAATGTTGTGGGAAGTAGAAGGGAAGGTTGGAATCTTTTTCTTCTTCATTATTTTCCTTGTATTTGCAATTTGTGGATTAATCGAAACTCTTGGTTTTTACATGATCAGGCTATATTTATCATGTTTTTTTTACTAGTTGAACTAACATAATTTGGTTTATAACTTTGCAGTGGGTTATCCAAGGAGCTGTCAATGTAGATATTGGGGCTAACCCTTCAGCAGACGGTGCTGATGAAGATGAAGGTGTCGATGACCAGGCTGTTAAGGTTGTCGACATTGTCGACACTTTCAGACTTCAGGTATCAAATAAACTGCACTACTTTCATGATTTATATAGCTGAATTCTTTGTCATAATCTCATCTACAAAGAACATTGCGATTTCTTCGATTTGCAGGAGCAACCTGCCTTTGACAAGAAGCAGTTTGTTACCTTCATGAAGAGGTACATCAAGAACTTGACACCCAAATTAGAGCCAGAAAAGCAAGAATCATTCAAAAAGAACATAGAGGGGGCAACTAAGTATTTGCTTTCAAAGATCAAAGATTTCCAATTGTATGCAACTCTCTCATCTATCATATCGGATTATCTGTAATTAACTTTGTTTTAGAATCAATTATTTGTTTCTTACCATTTCGAGTTATCGTGGTTGCAGCTTCGTGGGTGAGAGCATGCATGATGATGGTAGCCTGGTGTTTGCATACTACAAGGAAGGCGCTACCGATCCAACCTTCCTCTACTTTGCCTATGGCTTGAAGGAAGTCAAGTGTTAATGGAGTCTTCCTCACCCGATAACGGACCGATGATTTGCTTTAGCTGCACTGGTGTTAATTTCTAGATATAAGAAGTTCTAAACTATTTAGCGTTCCTCTTATTTCATATGTATGCTTTTTAAGGGTCTTACGGTTACTATTATCATTTTACATGTTTTAATGGCAATGAGGATATATTTAAAACTTGATTGAGTAATAAAGTAGTCTGTTTTTTCTTTTTTAATTGTTTTAATGAATTCATGATTGTTATTGGTAATGGGGTGTTTTATCCTGATGGCAAATTGGCATATGCTGTTATTGTGGCCAAGTTGTAATCCTTTTTCACGATCTCTGATCCGACAACTTGGTCAAGTTGACAAGATAAGATGCCGACTTCACCTGCCTTTATTCCACTGACCCATGGTGTGGACTTTAACTCTTTCTAGAGTCGCCGGGCAGTCTATATCTGGCCCCATAGATATACTTTCCTATATTAGGTTGCGAGTCAGGCAAGGAATTCACCGTATTGTACTCAACTTAGGTAATCTCAATTGAATTTGAATTATTTCCTATTTAAATTTAATTATTAATATAAATAAATTTTTAATTTTTTAAATAATGATATAAGTTTTAAAAGTTTGAGATGAAATAATAAAAATTTAAAATCTCTGTAAAAGAGAAATCGAACCATAAATAATAAACTTTTATGTTCCTTGATCTGAGTCTAATTTAGCTTCGGATCTTTCTTTATCCAATTGCCATAGATTTTTGTTGCTTAGCTTTATCAAGATTACTTATATTTAAAAAGGTTCGGTTCAAATTTCATTAATTTTAAAAATTTTTTTAAATTTAATTTAATTAATTTATACAATCATTCTTAAACGTGAATTTCTTGAACTTTGATTCCCCTTAATCTATTGCTAAACAACATTAATATAGCAGGACTCGAATAAAAACATGGCATAGTCTTTATATATAAAACAATCATTTCTAATGGTTTATATATTAAAACAAACTGCAAAAGAAAGTAAAAACTTACACAATAGAAGTGGGCAGTCAAATATGTATCGAATGATAGCTAACATCTTGACATTTGCTTGAAACCTTCTCTCACAGTAAAATGCTATGCCACCTCCTTGACATCGGCTCGAATGTGGCACCTTCGCTTGGTGAAACGCTCACCTGATTTTATGCGTAGTAATTTAGGCTAGCCTTCTTCTTAGCTTGCACCTGAATGATACCTTCATTGAAATCTTCATGGTTCACCTGTAAACCAGACCAAAAGTCAACTTTAGTACTCCGTTCCTCCCATGGCTTTAATGTTTACAGGTGAATCCAATATGCGTGTAAGAGTGCACGCACATTAATGAGATATAAAATGGCTTTTTATATGTTTTCTTGCCAAAAAGAAACTTATTTCAAGTAAATAGACTCGTAGAAGATTAGAAAGTGCACCTCAGTTGCATCACGGCGAAGAGCTAGCATGCCAGCCTCAACACAAACAGCTTTCAGTTGTGCTCCATTGAAATCATCTGTAGATCGAGCAAGTTCTTCGAAATTGACATCTGGATGAACGTTCATCTTCCTTGAGTGGATCTACAAAATCAATGAAAGAATTCAATCAAGTATAGCCCAGGATAGAATGCATAGAGGCGGCAGCACTGTAAGTCATACCTGTAGGATTCGAGCTCTTGCTTCTTCGGTGGGATGTGGGAACTCGATTTTACGATCCAATCGACCAGAACGCATGAGAGCAGGGTCAAGGATATCGGCTCGGTTAGTTGCTGCTATAACCTACAATGCATTCATTACATAAGATCACTTATATTTTAACCAATAGATAACACAAAAATCATGCACCACAAAGGCAAACCTTAATGCGTTCATCGCTGCTAAAGCCATCAAGCTGGTTGAGTAGCTCCAACATTGTTCGCTGAACCTCCCTATCTCCACTCACCTCACTGCATATGGTAATATACAGATCAAGAATCAGAAATTCAGTCCACAAATAAATGCCAGTGCCAGTCTCGAATCAACTTTGCCACCCAAGAAATTAAGATTTGACATTACCTATCAAAACGCTTTGTGCCAATAGCATCAATTTCATCAATAAAAATGATGCACGGAGATTTTTCTTTTGCAAGCTGAAAGGCATCACGGACAAGTTTCGCTCCATCTCCGATGAACATCTACATGCATTACAATTTGGTTACTTATTATAGGGCCTAAGTAAGAAGATATAAAAGCACAAAGTAAATAGTAAAAACTACTTTATTGCTCACAAATTTTCTGTCATAGGAAGTAACGTGCACACCAAAAGTTATTCCAACATGAACTTAAAGGAGTAGATAGGATCCAAACATATAGAGAAGTAAGCTGAAAAAGATAAAGGACTCAATACCTGCACCAGTTGTGGGCCTGCTAGCTTCAGAAACGTGGCATTTGTCTGTGCTGCACAAGCACGAGCCATCAAGGTTTTTCCAGTGCCAGGAGGTCCGTATAAGAGCACTCCCTTAGGCGGACGAATACCTAGCTTTTGAAACCGGTCTTTATGAGTCATGGGCAACACAATAGCTTCAACTAGTTCTTGGATCTGTTCCAGGAAAATCATCAAAAAAGAAAAAAGACAAAAGGCACTAAACATCCGTTTAACAGTTATGAAATGATCTTCTCAGAAAGGGCAGTAGGAATTAAAAAACTCACCTGCTTCTCTAAGCCACCAATATCATTATAGTCCTCGGTTGGCTTCTCATCAACCTCCATGGCCTTTACTCTGGAGTCGTACTCGGATGGCAAAGTATCCAATATCAAGTAGCTGTCCTTGTTGACCCCAACCAAATCACCAGGTTTCAGTTTATCAGGGTCAACAAGTCCAACCACAGGTAGAAAGATGGTCTGTAGTAAATTATAAAACAAGCCAAGATCAAACACCTTTTTCTTTTCACCAATATTTTTTTTTTAAAAAAAAGGAAAACACGTTGATAAAACTAATTTCACTATGGAAAAACATAACAGATCGTCGGCTTGCCCTACTAGTAGCAGATAAGAAATGGCACTGCACTCACCTGACGAGTCGAGGTTTTAAGCACAACACATTTACCCTTCCTCTGTGAGTCTAGATCAATGTTGGCGCCATCCTCCTCTGCTTCATCTTCAGGATTCATCTCCAATATCTGAAAGAAACAACAATTAAGTATTAAAGAACACAAGCAGATGCTTATCCGTGAAATAATTGCATCAGCAATTGCTCATTATTCAGCTGGTTCCCCACTTTCAATGCTCTTTTTAGTTTGGAAAACAAAATTTACCTCAACAATGTTGCCGACTAAGTAAGGCAACTGCTTGTTAAGCTTAATCTTCTCTTGATTCTCTTTAATCTTTTCCTTGTATGAATCCAACTCGAGATTTGTTCTTTGCATCTCCTCCTTAATCCCAGAAAACAATTAAAACAAAAATCAGAAAATTCATGCAAAATATAGAAAATTTCTTTCAAAAGAAAAGGGTTTTCGGCACAAAAGAAATTACTTAGCTTTAAGGATCAAGATTTCCCAATTAAACTAAAACCAGAAAATTTAAAAGCAAACTAGAGAACTTTCCTTTATATGTAACAATTACTTAGCTTTAAATCAATATGCAAAACTAAAATCTGCATAACATCGCGTAATTGAAAGACGAAATTTTATTAAAATTATTACTGGCGGTGGATTGAAAAAAAAACCCTAAACCAGAACAAAAGGCCCTAAAATATACAATGCAAATAATAATCAAAGCACAGCAATAATGGAAAAAGTAAGACAGAGATCGAGATTGGAGAGGAACTTTGAGAATTCGAATCTCGTTATCAAGAAGACGGGAAGCTCGGATGATGTCCTCGGTGGTCATCGAAGCCAGTTGATCTTCTTCAAAGCTCGAATCTTCTACCATGGGGGTAGCCATCGGTAAAGGTTTTCAAAAAACCGGTAATTTTAATTGAAAGATCAATCGGAGAAATCGTAAAATCAGTCGAAGTAGAGAAAAAGAAAGGCAGAGAGAAAGAAAAAGAGAGACAAAACTGAACTCAAACTTGTTATCGGGGAAATTGAATGAGAGTTTGAAGTCGGCCGATGAAGGTGCCATTGCCCACATCCAGAAGTTCGTTTGGGCTCAAACAAGCGATTAATTCAGAGTTCCAGACCCAAATAATTCACATTTCAGCTCTGTCACAATTAGGACACGTTTGGGCTCGCTTCTTTCCCACTATAGCCCAACCTTTTGGTTTATTTATAGCTTATTATGGATCCAAATTTCCCGAGTTTTGATTTAATGGACTCGATTTTACCAAAGAACGTTGAATAGGAAACAATATCAACATCTTGTTTCACAAAGAAGGCAAAAATGAAATATCGAATATAAATATATATTTAATATAAATATTTTAGATTTTAAATTTTTTTATATATTTAAAAAATTATAATTTTAAATCTATATCGTAATATACGCTGGACATCAGAATTGAATATAAAAATAAAGAATTTAGATAACACTAAACAAGTAAGATAAAAATGATACAAATATATAGATTACTCGATCTAAATTTTAAATGGAGAAAACCAAGATCTTGTTTGATCCAACTTTTTTTAGCTTGAAAGTTTCTTATAAGTAAAAATCAAGCAACCCACTTGATTTTTTAAAAGCTTTTTAAAAGAGTTTATTTTTAATAAACAAAATAAAATAAATTAAAAAAGGCTAAAAATAAGAAACTTTTTTTTTAAAAAAAATACGTTAATATTTTATATAATTTTTATTTTCATTTCAAGCTATAGTCATTTATTAAATATAAACTTAATATCTATAAAAGAAAGCTCATAAAAGTCAAGTTACCAATCAACATAAATATAATTTTTAAATCTCTTATTTTTCTTAAAATCTTTATAATGATTTTTAATTTTAAAAAAAAAAAATCTTTATAATGATTTTTAAGTTAAAAACGGAAAACCCAAACAAGCACTGGACGCCAGCTAAAATTATTATTAATAAAAAGCTTCCTGTGAAGTTCAAGGACAGAAAAAATTACATGGCAAAGAGCCATAGGACCAAAACTGCTGTTTAACTTACTAGCGTTGAGTATCAAAGGTTTGATTTACAAATTCGAGCAGTTAAACTTCAGCAGGTATTCCATTGTTGTAACAAATTAGCTTCGAAGAACTGTCTCCAAGCTCTCAGTGGGCGTATATCACTAATGGTAGAACGATTTTCCCTCGGTCTGCAATTCATCAGCAAGCCTCTCGCTGCAAAACCCATCAGTTCAGTTGTTGGATCCATGTAACTGCGAATCCTTGATCCGATCCCACCTTCAGAAGAAAACCCCATTCTGAAATATCGATCTGGAGTGGATTCTTCGGGACCTGTTGTAGCACTCAGCTTTGGCTGGACTCGGGTTTTTTCTACCGATGATTCATCCGCCATGTATTCATGGCTTCCTAAGCCGAATGGATCCCAGTCTACCTGATGCAAGATACCAGCTGCTCTCTCTGCACCATCTTTGTTATGATTTTCGACTCGGATAGATTGCTCGAGCGCTAACTTGTCAACTTGTACTTTTAAATTCTGGAGTTGATGTCCAATTCTAGAGGCTACAGCATCATATAATTTTCCTCTTGGCACATCTGCGGTTTCTTCCGCGTTGACCAGATCATCGAAAAGTATAGGGTCTCCAATTAAAACCGTCACCTACAAAGTTTTATGCATTAAAAGGATTCACCGGTTAAATTAGGATTAAAAAAAAAGAAACAACGAAATCAGCACAACACTTAAATGAGAGGAAATGCAATCATAAACATAAAACCACGATACAACTAGCCGTTAGCAAGGATTTGTTCGTCTTCCCCGTAGGGAAAAAAGGGACGGAGATGTTGAAATCAGGGGAACGAAAAAATTTAATGAGAATGCTACTAGAAAAGGAATGTCCCCGAAGGCATCTGCAGCCCATAGCTGAACATGGCAAAACATTGCAAAGTCATCAGAGGTCATCAAACTTCTTTATTGCTGGAATTAAGAGTGGCGTGCGGAATTTGAAGGATGCACATTTAGCAAAAGAAAAATAGCCAGAGTACATACCGTCTTGCCAATCCTCGGGAAATTGGCTCCTATAGGCATAACATCTTGCATTCCAGTATGCACAAATGGCAGGACAATCGGTGTACTGTCAGCATCTAGAACCAACCTGTATCACCATAATAATGTTTTTAAATGAATTTGCTACTGACAAGGAAAGCATGAGTTCTATTGAGAAAGTCCCTAAGCACTTTTCTGTCCAGTGAGGCATATGTGTTATATCCGGCAAAGTCCAACATAGGAAAGGTGGGCGCAAAAAAGTGGAGAAGAAAGAGCATGTCCCAGACAGAATAAAAGTTTCATTTATTCAACAACTTATCTCCTTAGCATGTATTTTATCAAGACATGGGTCTAGTTATTTCCTGATTGAAGAAGATATAGATTTGTATAAAGAGAAGTTATCAACAAGCCCTCACCTCCCAACGCCTCTCTTGGAAGATCTCACGGTTTTTCCACCATCTCGAGAGCGACTACCTTCAGGAAAGATATGAACCCATCCACCATTATTCAATTTTGAAATGGCCATATCCATGCCCTGCAACAAATTAAATCAAAATGATGAAATGGGCATAACTGCCACACACGTTTAAGTAATGAAGAAAGGCACAAACATGCACATGAACCTTAATATACTGTACTAAAGACCTGTCGATAAAGGGGCAAATATAGCAGGTCTAAAGCATATTATGCAGCAAAAGAAGCTCCAGGAAAGAAAAAGGAAACACAGTCCCTTAGGGACAGTAAATAATATGCATGTAAACCAAATACGTTAGTGCTAGCATGCATACGCAGACATAAAACGAAGCATATTCTTCCTTTTCCACTTTCTTCAGTTCAGTGTCCCTAATCTCAACAATGCATACCCCAAAATTTCCAAAGCAAGGATTCCACATTCATCCGCACTTGCCTGTACAGTTATCAAAGCACTCGGTATTTAACACATTGTTTCTGTACTTGCTAAGAATATGCTAAAATTTAAAAGATGTACCTTCTGATAAATCCCATCACCACGAGACACCGGCAACACTTTTACAGATCGAAAGAATGCAGAAGTCACGGGATTAGTGAAACATCGATCTGATGCACACAGGGTCCATCTCAAGTTCTGAACATCCAGAAGAACTCTGGGAGGAAGCAGCGAAGCAATGACAAATGGATCATCTACAGAAGCAACATGATTGCTTACCTGCAAATAAGCATTCCTTCATCAGCTTATGCCACATATAATAATAGGACCTTATGTAACAGCTAAGAATGAGACAAGCTAAAACTGCTAAATTGCAAAAACCATAGCTTATACCGTTATAAGGGGTTTGCTCTTGGGTCGATTAAGCAATGCGTCATGTAATTTTTCAAGCCCATAAACCTGCCACATTAGAGAACATGTATTAATTCATAGAAACTATGAATATACCTGCAAAAAACAAATTAGAATTCTCAATTACGCAACATCCTACGTACTTGAACACGATTGAGACCGTTCATAAAAACATGGCAAACATTTCCAATAAAAGGAACAGCCACAGCTCGAAGCATTCGAAAAATAACTGAATCCTCCTCCACATTAAAGTCCTTACTCACTACAAGGCCAGCAACTTGAATTGATCAACTAAAATTTCGAACTTTGACGCAAAACATTCACATAAATTTAAAAGTTTCCAAATTACGAAATTAAAAATACAAATCCAACTGAAAAAGGTAATTGTGATTTATAACAATTCCTTCTTTACCTTTTTTTTTTTTTTTAGCATTCTTAGCATTTAGTGGTAAATTATCAGAATAGATAAAAAAACTGATGCTTACTAAACGCCAGGAAAAGTTCATAAATAGATCTTTTCAATTTAATTAAGAGAAGACATCGAATTAAGAGCGGGAAAAGCGACCTCGTTTACGGTAAAAAGCGGAGGAAGAAGGGAGAGAATCGCGACGGAAGTCGCGGAATGGACGGAGCCAGCGTTGAACCGAGGACGAGAAGTAACGGTCAGCGAACACTGAACGGCGGTGGCGATCAACCGCTACCCTGAACCGCTGCCTGAGCTGGAGTTGTAAAACACGAGCCTTGTTCTTCCATAGATCGCCTCTGTCTAACCGCTGAACGGCCATTGCTTTTTGATTTTTCCTGGGCAGAGTTTTTAGTGAATTTGCAAAAAATAAAGAGAAATAATTATTTCCCTTTTGTTGTCCTTTTGATCGGTGAAAGCTGAGAAAACCACGAGTGTCGGGAGCGGAAACAAGAAAATAGTGACAAGAAAACTATATAGGCGGCGAGGATAATATCATAACTGACTGGGTCGGGTTGTTTGAGGATCCGGTTACTTTGAAATCTTCGTACTATCAATATTTTTTTTCTTTTATTAGTGAATTATAATTATTTTTTTAACATATATCATATTACTTACACCATTAATAAAGAGATTGATTGAATTTAATGTCATTTGGCATAATTATTTGAATTATATTATAAAAAGTTTATAAAATAAAAGAAAAAAATATTATTTAATATAAAATTTAAATATTTTTAATTAATTTCTTTTTTTAAAATATATTCAAACAAAAATAATTACCCACTAAGTTAAGTAACTTTAATTTTTTTTTTAATTCACCTACAGTGTAAACTAACCAAAATCTAACAATAAATGATGATAAAACTATTGATTTGTTATGATGAAAAATCATACAACAAGTCTTCCCATCATTTTAAGTTACAAGTTATTATTATTATTATTTTATGAAAGAAAAGACAAAATTTCGAAGTTTGTAGCATGATCTGATTTCATATCAAATAAACGACCAAATTTTTTGTTCAAGTCAATTAATCTATATATATATAAAATGTTATAGAAGCTTCTTGAATGTATCAAAGATTTTTGACTCAAAGCTCAATGGTGCAGGCCACACTCCACAGGTCACGACCTGGTCCCATCCCCAAAAGCAAAGGCCGGGTTTGGCCACTTTCACCGAAATATTAAAAAAAAAAAAATCTAAAATCAATTCCCCTCCCCTTTTTTTATTTTCCGATTTTCTCGTGTTAAAACCAATAAAATGAACTCATGACTCAATTAATTCATATAATTATATTTAAAAATAAATTAAATAATATTTAATAAATAATAAATTTAAAATTTAGTATTTAAGGGATGGCTGGCTGACATTCCTTAAAAAAATTAAAAAAAAAAAACAACCCCACAAAGATTTGACTAAAGAAACTATGCATTTAAAGCTCATAATTTCTACATTTCTTTCTATTAAACATCAATTTTGGCAGACAGTGGAACATTATTCACAACGAAAGACTGGAGCCTTTGGGGCATTAATAAGTTAATCTAAAGATACATCTGCAAGTTTACTTCGATAAGCTTGATCCACAAGAAACACTGGCAAGGCATTCCGAGTATCCAGGCATAAACCATACTGGGTTTCTCGTGCTGCATAGTTATGATTGAGAGAATCGTTATAGTGTTATTAGCAGTTATCGAACAACCGTCGGATCTCAAGCTCCTCTCTGGCTCAACCTCCGTTATGATGATCATGTGAAAATTGACAATCTATAGCTGGGAAAAACCACCTACACAGGATGAAACATTAAGTATATTTCTCATGATGAAGTTTGAAGGCACTAAAGCTGATTAGGATCTGTCAAGCTATGTTGCCCGAACTCTTTATTTTCTCTAAAGTATCCGTATCCTACACGTGTTCAACTAGTTGGACAGGAGTATGGAGTGTATGATCCAAAAACTTGGAAAAAAAAAATCAAGCATACTCGTGTCAGAGACATATGTCTATCTGACAATTACCTCTAAGTTTGAGTAACATAGCTATTAAGTCCTGAGGGAGAGCACTTACCTTGAGAGGAATCAACAAATAAAAATCTGATAATCAGGCTGTGGATCTCCAATGTTCAAATAGTTTACATCAACTACAACATTGCCAAGATCATCTGCCCAGAACCAAGAATTAAGCTAATTGGTTAACTCATTCCATACAAAATTAAGCAAAAAAGAAAAAAAAAAGAAAAGAAAAGAAAAAAGAAGAAGCAAACATATGCTTAACTAAACAAATAAAACCAGTATAAAGACAAATGTAATCAAACCTTCATATATGGTTCTCACAAAATTGACATACTCAGGTATGAGATCCCTATAAATGATTCCACCAGGATGCGCATCCAGGACAAGCAGGACACCTGTCAAATCATTATCAGAACCAAGCTAATTTATACTGAATCCTCTTCTTGTAAATAAAGAAACATTAGTAATTAGTAGGAGCTGAAAATAGATTGGTTCAGGTAATTTTATTTGCAATGGAATGCAGAACATGTGGAAAGACCTACCTGGAGCCACCCAACCTTTTGTGGAACTGCTTGGCAATGGAGCAAGCCAAAGAATATTTCTCAAATTCATTGAATCATCATAAGTCACGTTGGACCCTGGAAAAAGAAAATGTAATCATTAGTGCACAAAGACACAAACCATAATCAGTTGGAACTCATATATTTTAGATTACATCTTTAAAAAGTTAAAAAAATGTTTTTTCGGCATGGATCAAAGAAAACATCCAGCAAATCATACCCTTCTGGCAATAACCCATGTAACACGGAAACACTTCTTCATCATACGCTGGGTATTCTTTAGCATGAAACCTGCCATCCAGATGCTGGAAATTAGGAACATGCAAAAGTTTAAAGTAACATATCGATAAAATGATTTCAAGTAGAAATCACAATAACCATCTGTCTGTTTGCGCTTTGATTCCAATTTCCAAATACCAATAACGATTTAAGCATCTCTAATGTATATTCTTAACCAATTCCAACATTTTTCCCAAGTCTAAGGCTTCAGTAATAAAAGCTCGACCAAAACAATAATACAAGATGTTCAGGTTTCAAAACTAAAGGGGTTCGTAAGTGCCATATGAAAACTGGCCCTTGAATTTGGATAAATAAAAATCTCAGCAGCTGCCATCCAATCTACTTTCTTCAAAATTTTCCAATTTGATTCCTGATTTCCTATGCAATTTCCTCAATCTCAATTAGAGGGACGATATAAAAAACTTACAGTATGCCTAGCCTTCCCGTGTCTGCGGCAATAAAAAGGTGACCATGAAAAAAATCATATCGATTTAATGAAACTTTCAATCCAACAGAAGGACCCCTCTCAACAATAAGTTTAAACAAGTATTCAAGATATGGATTCAACTCCTGAAAATTCAAAGTTATGAACAAATGTTAACTAAGTTGAACATTAAAAAATAAAACAAAGGGTTATTTTGAAGAGTTTGATTTTAAAAACCTGATTTATGAAGCGTCTACCATAGGGCGTTCTAGTTAACTCACATTTATTTCCCTTTGATCCTTCGACATCAGGCACCTGTTCACAATCACAGGCGTAATCAAAGCCGTTCATCAGCTGGAACCAATGAAACTATTTTAAGATGTGAAAAGAACCCCCCCCCCCCAAAAAAAAAAACAACTTCAACTTACAGGCAAGACGGTTGGATCAAGAGCGCGATGGATTGAATCGGGATCACCACCAGAGTCAAAAGCGAGCCGAGCCAACTCGAGAACCGGCTCAGGAGGCCACCAAACTAGCTCATTTTCCTCATCTCTTACGCTTTTAAGAAGCGAACGCCTAGAAGAAAGGAATTTGCAATCTGGAGAGCTTTGGGTATTGATTGGAGTAAAGGGTACGAGGAATTTGAAACAGGATTTGAGTTCATTGGCGACTGAAGGGTTAACTGACGAAGATTGAGATGGTGTGCCCAACAGAGAAAGCAAATCAGAGGGTGTAGCTCTGCGAATTGAGGCTGATGGCGATGGGAGCTTGAAGAAGAAGAAGGAGGGAGAAGCTGAAGAAGCTGCGACAGAGAGTGAAAGAAAGACGGTGAATCGGAGGGAAAGAAAGGGGCTGGCCCCCATTGGCATTTCCCCCCTTTCTGCGACTGTTTTTTGGGATTATATGATAGTTTGGACTTCACAAGTTGGAAGACGTACAATTGGTTCTGCGATTTCCCTCCTGTTTCTGCGGTTGGAAGGTGACTGATTTGATTAGATTTTGACACGTCAATCTATGTTGGTCCATCAGAAATCATTAATTGGGCTTCGCTTGGGTCTATCGATTGGTTGGGGCTTAATATAATGTTTAGCAATTTTTACAGCAAATTATTTTTCTATTAGCGTTGATATATCTTTTATAATTAAATTTAATTTTTTTTAATTATTAAATAATAATTTAAATAAATTTAAATTAAAAAATTATATTTAATATTTGATCTAAATGAAGCGAATGAATAATTTAATCTATGACAGATTTATGTCTGAACTTTGCTATTTTTTAAGCTTGGTCCACTGCAGACCAATGAAGTGTATGATTGGCCGAATTTTAGACATATAAATTATAACAATAAATGTATTTAAAAAATTATTAACAAAAAAATCCAACCCCTTACAAAGATGCCATTGCTATTTAGAGATTTTATTTTTTGTTTTTTAAGAATTATTTCTCTTTTGTCTTTGAATCATTCAATCATACACTTCGCGTGAAGTAGTTTCAATTCAATCCTTTGGGTGTTTTTGTGAAGTATGATTTCTTCATTGTTTGCATGACCCTTTTGGTGGTGCGTGTGAAGAATAAATTAAATAATATATAGAGTAGATTTGTGCATAGATCAAACAATTCATCTTAATCAGGTTTGAGTTTAAACTCGTTTTTTCATATTTGATCTGAAGTAATATTTTTATATTAATTTAATTATAAAATATATAAATATAAATAAAATTAATTTTTAAATAAATAAACAGTAAAATTAAAAACGAACCAAAATAAAAATTTTAAATTTCTTTCGAGCCGCAACCTAACTCAACTAAGAAACACCTCTAATACATTGACATTGATTGTCTAACAATTTTTATTTATTTTTAATTTCTTAACTTTCCCCCTCCCATTCATGTTTCATGATTCATTCTATCATGTAATTTTACTATAAAAAAAATAGATTAATCATTTAAACTTAACTAAAATCTATCCATAAATTTTTTACAAAATAAAGTTGAAATTTATCATTAAAATTAAAAATAATGATTAAAATTTGCTACTCATCTTTTAATAAATATAAACAATTTTAACACTGTCAATTATATTTCTTCTTTTTATTAAGACCAAGATTTTGATTTTCCACTATTATTTAACAAAATAAAATAAATCTTTCTCTCCCTTCCTCTCCCCTCCCTCAATACTAATAATAAACCTACACCACCAAATTATTGATCACCCAATAATAAATATTTAAAAATTTTATTTCTTAATCAATGAACAAATTGTAAAATTACCCATAACACAAAATAATGATAATAATAATAATAATAAACTAGAGATCTATTAAGGAAAAATAATAATAATAACAACAATATTTTCAGCAATAACAAGAAAAATCTATCACCACCCTCGTTTTCTTTCTTCATGTATAACAATTAAACCGATCCACACCCCCCCCCCCAAAAGAAAAGGAAAATGTAAAAAATGGTTAAAAATTTTGAAATCGCCAAAAAATAAATAAATAAAGAAGCTTAGCTCCTGCACCTTGTAATACGGCTGCAGCCACGGCTGTAAGGGTTAGCCTGAGCTCCAGGCTGGCAATTGTAATAGGAAGCCCCACGTCGGGAACAAGGAACAGTGTTCCTCTGCAGCGCACCATAGCTGATATACTTGGTGGTTGCTAAAATACGACGGCTGATCTCCGAATCCAGCTCAAACTCTTCCCTTGCTAAGCATTCAGCTATTGAACCCTTGCATGGCGATCTGTTGGTGGCCGGCATCCAGCCAAGGATTAGCTGCTGGAGGTCCACACTTGCATCAACGGTACTCATCATTGCCACCGCCGCCATTACCATGGCGCAGACCAGCTTACAATTGAGTACTACTGCCATTGCAAATCTCACAAAAAAAAAACTCTCTAATCTTTGCTCTGGTTTCTCGGATTCCTTTGCTTTGCTTGGCTTTGATTTTATTTCTTCGTTTCGGCTCTAAGGTGCTGTAGCTGCTTTTCTTTGCTTTCTCAGCTTCTCCTTTGTGGTGGCTTTGATTTCACTAAATTGTCGGGGAAGGGAGCAAGCTGGCACTTACAAGTAATACAGTTAGTATAAATGACACCGACTTTGCTAATTATTACAGATATGACATGATGTGCGACTTGGACGAAATTAATGTTGCACTATATTATTTTATGGTACATATTGGGCCATGCATTAGAAAATGATAGTTTGATTGTTATATTTATACAATATTATTATATAAATGATATGTCAATTAAGTTTAATAATTTTGAATATGAAATAAAAAATAATTAAAATAAGATAAAAATAAAAAAAATAATATGAATACTATATAAATATAAAAAATATTAAAATTTTTTTAATATAAATTATTAACATTTTAAAATTTATATAAATATGTACAATATTTTAAATACAATTGTATTATGTAAAAATGCATAAATTACTAAATTTAAAATTAACTAACTTTAAAATATTTTAAAAATGACAAATAACTCTAACACTGATAAGGTTATAAATGAATAGAACGTTCGATGAATAGTTTATTAATAGTTTAATTTTTATTTATTTATGTTCGTGTGTTAAGTTAAACAAATGAACATAAATAAGATTTTTAGGCTTATTTATTAAACAAACTAAACATGAATGTAGATATTCAGTTCATCTATGTTTACGAATAGTCTCATTTATGAAACGTTTAAAGCTCGTTTAAAACTTATTAATTTTTTGAATATAATATAATTAATAATATTATTTTTTTGTTTTATTTATCGAAAATAAAATTATTAATATTTATATTATTTTATATTTAAAACTAGTAAGATATTTATTTATTTGTTAGTTTCTTTGTTTAAATTTGTTTAGATTTTTTGTTTATTGTTTATGAATGTATTTTTAATTGTTCATAAAATGTTCAATTATATATTAATGAATATGTTCGTTTAATATCAGCAAACAAGTTTGTTTAATTTTAAAAAATAAATATAAATATATCTAATTTTAAATAAATGAATAGGAACATAAATTTAAAATTATTAACGAATATAAACAGATCCAAAAATAAATAAACAAACACGAGCAAACTTCTGTTCCTTTAAACTTGGTTCATTTATAGCCTAAAGTACTAAATAAATGTAACCCACTAGATAACAACTCAAACCACATAATTTAAAAAAATTCATCCGAGCTTGGAAGTGATAGTTAAGCTACTTAAAAATAATAACATTGACTTGCCAGACTTAGTATTAACTTAGTTGACGTAATGCTGTTAACAAACTCTTAAATGGTGCATATTTAAGAAGGTTTAAATATGTAATATACTCTTTAAGTGAATTAATTAAACAGAAGTTAAGAAATTATTGGTAAAAATAATATAACATTGATTGAACACAAGAAAAGAATGGCAACTTCGATATTAAAGAAAAAGCTTTGGGCAACAGCAGTAGCCCGAACCCTTTGGTTGACTAGTTGCTTCACAGTTTGGTTTTGATATATAATGACAGGTACTGATATTGGTAAAATTAATGTCTGAAAGAAAAAGTAAAATTAATTACTATTTTTTATTTAATAAAAATAAATATATAAAATAAAAAAGTTTCTCAAAATAGAAAAACAAATAATGTATCTATAAGTATCAAATTAAGCAAAATTTTTTTTTCACTATCGAATAATTAATTTCAGAGAAAAATGCATATTATTTGTCACAAATATAATAAAAAAAGAATATAATATAGCATAAAATAGGATAAGATTTATAAAATAAATGTAAATAAATAAAATTATTAACGTATAAATTATGTAAATAAATAAAATTTCAATATTGTTATTTTTATAACATAAACAAGAAACAACGAATACACGTTGTTAAATAAGTAATAACCATTTAGGTGCCGGTGCGATCGGCACGTAGCTGTTGAAAAACGTGGGTCCCGATACAGATCACCAGACGGTAGTGTTTGCGCGTCTTTGAGACCGAACTCCCTCTTCGATCCAGCTGGCTCTTATCAATCTTTTTCTATATAAAAATAAAATCCCATTTATTCTTTAATATATATTTTTTCAATTTGAATTAAAAGTGATATTTTTCCTATTTTTTTATTAAAAAAACTATTTTTTTTGAGCTTGGAAAGCAGCAGCGCTTTCATTTTTGTACTCAGAAAATAAGGGGAATCTTGTTTTAATTTTGATTACCATTTAAGTCGGTACGCACCTTAGTAAAATTTCAAATTTAATTATGTTTGAATTCGAGTTTAAATTTAAATTTAAATTTTTAATATTAATATAAAATAAAAAATTGATTAAATTTATAAATTATTAAGATATTTAACTTTAATTTATTAAATCAATAAAAATTATTTAAATTTGACTTGATATAATTGAAATATATTTGAATTTTGTTTTCAATTAAACCGTTTGCAAGCACGTTTACCAGACGTGATAACCCATGCAGCCATGCATATTAATTTGGTTCCTTAGCAGTACAATTAACGATGGCTTTCTTGCACCTTTATTTGCCTCGCTTTTGTTGGGCTCCAACCAGAGGCCTCACGACTGAGCCCCCAAATTCCCAGAGAACAAAACAGGCTTAAAAAATTATTATAATTATTATTACAACAAGCTCTAAACCTCAGCCGTGCAGCCGCTGGCTGCTTTCCTTCTCTTCCAGGTACTCTCCTAGTCTTACATTCCCCTGGATTTCAATAGGATAACCGGAAGTGTTTGTTTCGTCTATATTTTGTAAAATAAAATATTTGTTTGGTTAAAAATAGTTTGATTAATAAAAAATAAATTTTTTTAAAATGTCTTTTTCTCTTCAAAAAACAGAAAGAATTTTTTGGAAAATTTTTTTTATTAAAAAACATGATTTTTATATTAAAACTTAACTTAACTCAGCTAAATATTATTATTAATAAAAATATTTACTTTTTAATTTACAAAATATTATAATATTAAAATAAAATTATTTTAACAATATAATTTATAATATTTATATTGCAAATATTATTAAATATACCTATTTATTTTTTAAAAATATAATATTATTTTTAATAATAAATTATTGATGTAATTATTATTTTAATAAAAATATTATTAAATAAAACAATATTATTATTTTAATAATAAACTGTCACATTATCAATATTTTATATTAAAATAAAATTTTGTTGAAAAATGTTTTTATATGACTATTTTAATAATAATTTATATAAATTATACTTTATAAATATTAAATAATTTTTTTAATATAAAGGATTAATGTTTTAACAGTATAGAAATATTAATAAAAATAACATTTTAATAATTATTATACTTTAAATATTTTAAAAAAATTTATATAATAATTTTTAATAATAAACTACATATTTAATATTAATATAATATTTTATTATTAGATATTATTATTAAAATATTACGATTTCCATATTAAAAATTAATAGTTTAATAATAAATAGTTTTTAATGTTTTAATATTTATGTCAATATTATGATTTGAAAATTATAAAATAACATTTTAATAATTATTATAATATTTTAAAATATTTACATAATTACTATTTTAATAATAAACAGTATTATTTTAAGTATCTAATATTAATATAATATTTTAGTATTAAATATTATAAGTAAAGTATTACTATTTGAAATGTTAATATTTTAGAAATAAATAGTTTTTAACATTTTAATAACTAAAATTTTAATAGTTATATCAATATTGTCATTTGAATTCATAAAATAATTAAACAACAGGAAATATTTTTCATTGAATCATTCAAACATAATAAAAATCTGTGCTTTTCCGACAAAATCTTCCCAACAAACATTTTTTACGAGTTAATTTTTGTAAAACAAATGAACCGATATAAAAAAATTATTCTCATAATTAAAGATAAATTTTCCAAAATTAGCTATATATACAGAAAAAGTTAAGTGATAGTAGGTGAAAAGTTAAAAACTTTTAATAAAAAGAAGATTAAAATCAAAACACAATGAGTTTCAACTTTAAAAAGGAGACAAAAGACAATGGGAAGAAGCTGTGTAAAGAAGTGAAAAAAAACATTAGGTGAATGAATTTGGGTCCCAAAGAATGCTGAATACATGGTCCAATGTAAGCAAGAACATCCTTTGTGATCCAATGTCTTGTGGGTCAATTTCCATTATTATTATTTTTCTTCTGCTAAATAAACATGAAGAGTCCACTACCTTAATTCCAAGCCCATATAATTGTCATTTGATTTTCATTGCTTTAATTTTTTTTTAGGTTCCGCGACCCCTTCGAATATTAATTCCAAGCTTGTATGATTGTTATGTGAAGTAGCATTGAAGAAGTTAGGAATTGAATTTTTAATATTTATAATTTTTTTATTTTTAAATTACGATTTTTTTATATAATTTTTTTTTAATTTTAACATTGAAAGATTGCAATTTCCTTTGCACTCAAAAATAATTCTCAAAACTTTATTTAATTAATTAATTTTAAAAAATATTACGGAATTAAATTTTCTCAAACCCGTAATTGTAAAGAATCTATCAGCTGCCTTCTTGAACTAACGCACATTAGCTTCCAATTGTTTAAAAAAAAAAATGTAGCATAGGATTCTATATGTTCTATTATCATTCTTTTGCAAGGACTCCATATGTTTTTTTTTTTTTTTTTTCAGCCCTGTATGCTTCTTTCCTGTGGTACATCCCATAATATATTTTTTTTTCTTAGGTACAAAGTAGACATCTCCATAATGTTCCCCATTGGCATTAGTTTCTGAAAGAGAGTTGGAAAAGGTATTAGAGTTTGGTCCTATTAGGAGCTTGTTGTTCTCACAGTAAGCTCCACTGTCACTGTGTTTCAGATCTCTCATTGTCATGTGGTCTTGAGGTATGTGGCGCGGTGACAGCAAAGTACCCATACGAAGTAGATTTTTTTTTTCCCCTCTTTGTCAATATATATATATATATATGTATATTTAAAAATTATTTGCTAAACCAAACCAGCCTCAGCACAGTTCATGATGGGTTTTGGCATAATTGTGTCTCGTACTTGGGATATAGGTTTAGAGGTATGAATCTTTCAATCCGTATCGAACATATATTTGTAGCCGACATTCATAATCGAATCTAGATAAAATAGACAGGTGACTTTGAATCACTGATATGCTAGAACAGATTTTGATAATGAATGGTTGAATTCTTACTTGCAGATATTCAGTTAGCAACTTACATGTATCCTACTATGTTTATCAATCAACAATTGGGTGAATTGGCCAAAATAATTACTGAAATCAACATGAACTCTACCTAACTATTCATACTATGATTTGAACCTAAAAAACAAAAAGAAACAGTTGCAACCGACTGGCAACCTTGCAAGTGGAGCCATGAAAAGAAGCTTAGGAAAGTGACCGGTACTATAAAAAGTCTATTAGCTTCACACAATGCAGCATTCAGGATCTACTTTTGGCCTAGATTTGGCCTGTAATTTAATGACGGAAGAAGGGATGCAATCTTTTACCACATGACAAAGGAATGGACCATTCTCTCAATCCTATCAAGAGTTAGGCAAGTCCAACAAAATAGGACCCGCACAGACAGGGTTTGATTTTTACTACCTTGTAGGCACTAGAAGAACTTTGTTCTTTGGGTCAAAAATCCGATATCCAGAAATCCATTAGACTTCAACTAGTCCGGTTTAATTTGAGTTAGTTCTATTGGGTAAAACTCTCTCAATGCTAGTTTTCTTCATTCACAAAGCTTGAACTTGAGACCCTGCTTAAGGAGAAGAGGTACTGCACCACTTAAACCAATCACCATTTTTTTGTTTGATTGCAAATAGCAGTAATTCATGATTCAGATTTTATAGATTAAGTTCTGAACAACGATTTTATCTAATAACCTGCAAAAAATGATGAGTTACATGAGCAATAAAAGGCAAAAAAAAAATTGCCATCTTTGCTCTAAAAGGCAAATTAACCTTTGAGGGTTTTTCTAAAAGGCAAATAAGTTGACATTTGCAGGAGAATTTATGAAGGTAAGAAGAGATAAAAGAAGGTTCAGTACTACAACAGCAACTGCTTGGATCTGAGTTTCCTTGGAGTGGCATTAAAGACTATGTGAAGCAACTAGATCTACCAAAATAATCTTTTTTAATGAAAAAAGGAAAGAAGAATATAATGAAAGTGAAGAACTAGGTTCATAAGCAGCTTGGTTGTCGGTCTGATGATTTTCTATTTGAAAAGCATGGGTTATGGATCTCAGATTCGTCACATGATTTTCATCATATTCTTGGTCATACCATTAGATATGAGCTCCCACATTTTGATTGCTGATGCTTTACTTGATTTAGCAGAGGATTTCAGAGACGTTCAAGGGTTACAACAGTTATATTCCATGGAAGAAAGTTTGGGAAATCAGAACAAAATTGAGAAAGTTTCAGGACAAGATGAGAATGAACAAATGGAAGGTTTGATTGTTCAAAAGTCTAGGGCTTTACTTGGATTGAAAAGTACCAAACGAAGAACTCCATTAAATGGTGCAGTAGAATGTCCCTCAACATCATCAAATCGTGACGCTGAGGCTTCAATTCCGGTTCCAGTTCCAGCTCTTGCTCCTGCTCCCACAACGCCAAATCTAGCTCATTTCGGCCCTCCACCGCCTCGAACTAGTACCATGCCACTGGCTCATAGAATTCACAAGGAAAATACAGGTAAAGGAAGAGTTGCAAGAGTTCTGGTTCCAGTCCTTGTGTCTGCAGGAACTGCTTTTCTAGCTTGTTTTCTTGGACTCATGATCTGTTTCTGTGGCAAAATCCGAAAGTATAGAATGAAATCGGCGAAAACAATTTTGACATTCAACAAAAAAGGAAGAGTTAAAGGCAAATTGAAGTATACGAGTACCCGAAATTCACCAAGCGAGGTGAGCATAGATCCTGGCTTAGGTATCTTTTATCTTAATTCCTCGGGAATCGACTTAGAGCAGCAATCTACTTGTTTGAAACAAAGTACTGAAACTGGGGAAATATCATCAAATCAATCAAGCAAAGAAGTTACTAAACTTGAGGCTGATAATGCTAGCAATTCTTCAACAAGATACATAATGTCAATTCATGAAGATGTAGACTCAGCAAGAAGTGATTCAGATGATGGAAATAGTTCACTTTCTGATAAAATAATAATTCCCATGGGATGCCATTCATCTGATGCTGAATCTTTTCATTCTTTTGTTGATTCACTTTCGTCGAATGTCCGGCTTTCGAATGCTTCAGCTGGTCGTCTTAGTGATACATCAGAAATTCCCTTAAATATATCAAAGATATCACCATCTCCTCGGCATTCTTCTGCAATTCCATCCGTGTCCCAAGAAATGGCAGGAAAAACCAGAGTTTTACAGCCTCAATCTCCATGCAGCCGCCAGGATTCTCCTGATTGTCAAAAAAGTCTCACGCCCCCAGCGCCACCACCTCCACCTCCACCACCGCTGCCACCAGTTGTACGTATCTCTCCTTTAAGTTCTTCTTTATCTTCAACTAGAGCAAGATTCGAAGCTTCAAGTTCTTCTGCATTACTCATTGTAAATCCCGCAAGGAATTCAGATTTATCTTCAGGATCAAAATTAAACCAAGCTAACCTGAGTGACATCCCATTGTCACCTCAAAAAACTTCGGACTCTGCGCCTACTCCTCATGGTATTCCTTCACCTCCTCCGCCTACACAAGGCAAAAATGGGGCGTCATTGCCAAAATTGAAGCCACTTCACTGGGACAAAGTAAGAGCCACGCCAGAACGCTCTATGGTTTGGGACAAGCTGAGGTCAAGCTCATTCGAGTAACTTAAATTATTTCATGTTCCTTTTTACGCACTTAATTCTTATCTTTTCTTATCCAGAGAATTAACGATCTGACACTGATCAGATTGGATGAAGAAATGATTGAGTCGCTTTTTGGATACAACATACATAATCCAATGAAGAATGATGAAACAAGAAGCAAAACCCCTTCTCCAAGCAAGCATGTACTTGAGCCCAAGAGATTGCAGAACTTAACCATTCTATTAAAAGCTCTGAATGTGACAGCTGAGCAAGCATGCAATGCTTTGATGAAAGGTCTAGCTCTGAAGTTTTCATTTAATCTGCAAAATTCTCACAGGAAGTGAAATGTTAAAAGTTTTTCTTTTTCGCTTTCTGCATACATTGGCCAAAAAAATAGGAAATGGTTTTGTTTTACAACAACTAGAAGCATTAGTGAAAATAGTACCCACCAAGGAAGAAGAGGCTAAGCTTTCTAGCTTCAACGGAGATATTAATGAATCGGGGTCGGCCGAGAAGTTTGTTAAAGTACTTCTAAGCATTCCATTCGCTTTCCTACGTGCTGAAGCTATGCTTTTTCGAGAAACGTTTGAAGACGAAGTGATTCATCTTAAAAACTCATATTCAATGCTGGAGGCAAGCATCAACTATCAAGCATTCAAGCTGTAATTCATATAAGCTCCTTTATGGAAAGCTATATGTATTCGAATACATAAAAACTAATATATCTTTCATTTCATTGTTCTACTAGGAAGCCTGCAAGGAACTAAGTTCAAGCAGGCTCTTCTTGAAGTTACTTGAAGCAGTGCTGAAAACGGGCAACCGAATGAATGTTGGAACAATGCGAGGAGGCGCTAGAGCATTCAAGCTCGATGCCCTCCTTAAGCTTGCAGATGTGAAAGGAACTGATGGGAAGACTACCTTGCTCCATTTCGTTGTCCAAGAGATGATTCGAGCGACAGGAATAAGAGTGTCGGATAGCATTATGGGGAAGATCAACCAGCGAAACAAAACTAGCACTGCTGAAGAAAAAGAAGAAGATTACAGAAGAATGGGACTCGGTCTTGTTTCCGGTTTAACTACTGAACTCTACCATGTCAAGAAGACAGCTACACTAGACCTCGATGTTCTTGCAAGTTCGGTTTCGAACTTATCAGATGGCAAAGATAAACTGCAACATCTAGTTCGGATCGAGCTATTAACGGATGAAAAAAATGGGAATTTCATTCGTTCAATGAATTCATTCCTGAACTATGCAGAGAATAATCTAAAAGAGCTGCAAGAAGATGAACATAGGGTCCTATTACAAGTCAGAGAAATCACGGAGTATTTCCATGGAGATGTGAGCAAACTAGATGAATCTAATCCACTTCGGATATTCTTGATCGTAAGAGACTTTCTGGGAATGTTAGATCAAGTTTGTAAAGAAATTAGAAACTTCAAAATCCCAGTTACTCCAAGCCCTTTGGCTCCATTTCGATAAAACTAGAACATTTTACTTTGTTTTTTTTTTTTAAATAAATATTCGCTGTCGCATTTCCCCAAACCTTGATCAACCTTTAACTTAAGATTGTTTGCAGAGTTTTGTCAGGTTTAGATTAATTTTGTTAGCTGATGCTGATAACCAAGTATTTGGATTAAGAGTTTGTTTGAGTTGAACTGAATCATATTATCAATTTGTTTGTATAAACTGTCAATGAGATTTGATTCTTCAAGCAGGATCTATGCACTTTGTATTAAGGTAAATTCTTGGATAAATATACAATAACAAAAGGATTACGTCTCATTGATAAGTACATTAAAATTCACTGGAAAATATAAGAAAACTTATTTAATGATGACAGTAGGTTTATCCAATATCCGGATTATTCACAACTTGACAAACTTGGTTCAAATATAGTTGGTTTGGGATATATTTTAATATTAAAATCAGTCCAGTTTGATCTAAATTATTGTATAACAAATAAAAAATATTTTTATTTAAATTTAATAATAAAAAAATATTAATATAAAAATTATATTTTTATATTTTTAGATAATAATTCGAGAACAAACAAATTTTTGCTAATAGAACATGCCCACTCCATCAACAGATTTCAGTGAGATTAGGAGATTATAATGTATTCTTCATTAATGTATATTTAAAATTTCAACAAACTAATACACAGTAACTATAGAACATATAGCGATATTTAATGATCATTTATGCAATAATAATAAAATAAAATAATACAAAAGGAATTAATGGGCCTATATATATATATGTATATATTCTAATTGAATAATTTTGATTATATCGTGAAAATTGTTAAATGGGCTAAAACCGAAGTTAAATGTGCAAAAAGTGTTAGAGTTTTGGTGTCCAAAGGAAGGTTACCGTTTTTTTTTAACCGCTAAACCCGCCATTACATTCAAGAACATTCCCGACAACACGGTCAAATTCCACATCTTCTTACGTGTCAATCTGCCATTGGACACAGGACGTGTTGGTATTCCGAAATTAACAACGAAAAATGCATCAATTCGGTGGCGTGGCCTACCACCATTGGGTCGAACACTCGAACACTCTAGCACCCGAACACCCTCACAACTGTATAAATATACTGCCCTTTCAACCCTCTAACTCCGCTGAATGAAAAACAGAGAAAGTTATAAAAAAAAGAAGTTGATTTTCACACTAACTTGCAGAGAATCAAAATTCGAAGGCAACTATGATGGACAGAAACAAGGCTTTTTGGGTTTTATTTTTCTTTATCTCAGGTAAATAGAATAGGTTTCTTCACTTTCTTAACTAAAATTTCGTTTTCAATCGAGTTGCTCTGTTTTTACTCTGTTTTCTTAACCTTTTTGTTTTGTTTTTTTTTGAAGAATTCTTCTTAGGGATAGCAGTAGCAGCAGATGAACCGAAGCTTGGAACAGTTATTGGAATCGACCTCGGGACTACGTATTCATGTGTGGGGGTTTATAAGAATGGTCACGTAGAGATTATAGCAAACGATCAAGGGAATAGAATCACCCCATCATGGGTTGCATTCACTGACACGGAGCGTTTGATTGGGGAAGCCGCAAAGAATCAAGCGGCTCTCAATGCAGAACGCACCATCTTTGATGTTAAACGTCTCATTGGAAGAAAGTAAGTGCCAAAATAAAAAAAGGTTTCTTGTCGGATTTTCATTTCGAATTTTTTTGCTGGGAAACGAATTGAACTTTGGGTGTTTGATTTTTTGTTAGATTCAATGACCCAGAGGTTCAAAGAGATATCAAGTTCTTGCCTTACAAGGTAGTTAATAAAGAT
>JAQSVH010000005.1:7287369-7310949 GCA_029448705.1 Adansonia digitata | reverse complement strand
AAGTATTTATATTAAACCCAAGTTTATCTTGGTATTGGGAATTCTTTTGATTCCTTCTTTTATAATGGATGGTATTAGATTAAAGGTGATGATTCCATTTATGAAAGAATAAATTCAATCTTCCATCAAATCCACAAAGCGAACAAAATCAGTGGAAACAAACAAGAACAACATTGCAAAAAGTTGCATTGATTTATTTCAACTCAAACCCAAATATCCCCATTTATATTCTCAACATCCTAAAGAAGACAAACTCAAAACAAAAGCAAAAGAAAAAAGGGAAGAAACAGATGAATGAAAAACATAAAAATGGCAAACTTTAGAAATCAAAATCAAGCCCATCATCAACACCAGCTTCAAAAGCATCTCCAACCATATCGCCAATCAACATTCCACCCAACAATCCACCAACTAACAATCCCATCCCTGCACCCATCCCATTCTTCTTAGGCTTTTGAGGTTTCTGCTGCATTGGAGGGTAACCATATCCACCATGAGGCGGATACCCTGGATATCCATAACCTGGAGCTGGAGCCTGTTGGGAACCATATGGTGGTGGATATGAGCCACCAGGTGGAGGATAAGGATAACCTGTCACCCCGTGAGGAGGTGGTGGCGGATATGCTCCTGTGGGAGGATATCCTGAGCTTGGCCCTGGATGATAACCAGTTGGTGGCGGTGGATACGCCATAACGGGCTTCTCCCCATGTTTGTCTTCCAAATACATGGAAGCAGTCCCTGGAACTGGAGGTTGTAGTTGTGGAACAGGCTTGCTAAACTTCTCCCCAAACTTGTAAGAGAAACTCAGGATACCTTTGGCCTTGCCATTTGGCAATCTGACGCTGTAACTTACATTCTGTTCAACTTTCTCGTTTCCATAAATCTGACCAAGCAGTTCCTTGATGGGAACTTGGACTGTCCCGATAACTTTGTCTCCCAGTTGACGGTTGGATTTCAGAAGGAATACGAGGTTAAGGCGGTTCTGCTGGACGGCAGCTTCATCCAGGGTGAATTTCATGCTGTAATTCCACTCTGGGTCGGAGCCACAATCCTTGTCGACCGGAGTTTTCTGCCTTGTACGATGATCACCATTGATTGAAACAATGGCATACACGTCCATCTTGGTGAAAAGATTGACGTATTTAAGGTCTTTGGCTGAGATAACCTTGATCTCTAAAGGCCTAAACTCCATGTTTTCTTCAAAAAAAAAAAACAAAAAAAAAATAGGGACTGAGAATCTAAGAGAGGGATTTCAACTAAGAATTTGGATTGGGGTTGAAGATGAACGAGAGAAATGAAGGTGGTGGTTTATATATATATATATAGAAAAAATAAAATAGAAAAAAGGGGAAGAAATAGCTAAGAAGCTGTGGCATTGGAACCGCCGTTGGGAGATTTTAAAGGAACAGTTTCGGGGAGTAAACTAGAATAAGATTCTACGAGCCTTTGAGATATCTTCCGAACAAATTCTTTAATGATAATTTTTTTTAATTATATATTTAATTCTACTGATTTTAGTTCAGTTTAAAAATTTTATATTCTTTTCAAAAGAAAAAAAATTACATGTTTTGGGATTTAAATTAGATTTATGAAACATTATTTTTAAAAATTAATTATTATCATAAATTGAATATTTTGAGGAGAAATTGATTTAAATATAAATAAATATATTTACCAATATTATTTATAGAATAAAATAATAAAAAAATTTAAACTTTACCTATTTATTTAAATAATTTTTTATACTTTTATCACATCCATATAAACTTTTAATTTTTAATTTGTATTTAAATAAATCTTTAAACTTTAATTTATACCAAATAAATTCTTAACTTCTAATATATATCGTATATATACTTAAATAAACTCTTAATATAAATTGACTTTTCATTTGAAATATTACAAATAAAAAAAAAAGAAAGTTTACTGTAACACAATGAAAATATAAAATTTATTTAAAAAAGAAAATAATAATATTTTAGCCACATATATATATGGTTATAATTTTTTTTTACTATTAGCATTACATTCCAAATCCAAAATGAAAAAGGAATAATTTTTATTTTGAGTTTAGTTAATAATAATAAAAAACTAAAAGGGTGGAGAACATTATATTCTATTGTTGTTTTAGGGTGAAGAGACGTTAGCACTGTGAGGTGAGAAATGGAGGCGTGCTGTTCGGAGAAGTAAGGCTTCCAAAAGAAGGATAATAAAAGCAATCCTTTTGTTTAACTTTAGTCTAGCGTTTAGGATTAAGACATCCACGATTTGATGGTTCAGTTCCATAAATGTACGCAAACACGATTATTTATTTATTCGTCTTCATTTAAATATCCTTTTGCGCTTGAAAAATCACTAAGATATTTGGAATAAATGCCTATAACATTTATTAAATTAATTATTATACCCCTAACTAATCGTTTCTCATCTTAACGAGTTTTTTGATCTTTTCAAATTAACCTGTTGAGAAGCATAGGATTTTATTCAGTTAATTCAAAAAGGATAGGGAAGTGTTAAAACATTAAAAACAAAAAAAAGACAAATACATTTAAAACATAAACTTGAAGGACTTGAGGAAAATATTGTCGTGTCCAAACTATAGAATTTTTAAATATGAAAGGGGTTTGCGCTTATTTAAAGGCTTAACGACGCTAGAATTAAGGCCGAAACAATCTCTACAAGTTGGACTTTTATCTAAGTCCATGAAGCGGGGTTAACGAGTAGAGCTTTCAGTAACCTGAATATTTGAAATCTATATATATATATATATATATATATTTGAGATATGTAAACCTGAATATTACTCTAATCTATTTATATGTTCCTTTTATTTAAATCATATCACATGTATCCATACCAAAAAGAAAACCCCAAAAGGGCTCATTTAGGTTTAACTAGATATCTTATTCTCATCATAGAAAGAACCATCAAGTACAAAAAAACAAAAAAAAAAAGTATATATTTGACCTGAAAATCGATTAATTTGAATAAATCTAGAAAATCACTATTTAATTAGGCTTTCCATGGTTGTTTCAGACATCGTCAGCATTTTGTGGAGGGTTACCTGCAAGCCAACCCCATACACCACCACCTGAGCCCTGCCTCTGCTTTGCATTCAAGGCAGCTTGTTCGGACACGGCCTTTTGTCGCTGCAGGAGCTCAAGTTCCTTTTGTAGTGTCTCCATCGTCTGAAGCTTCTGTCGCAGCTCTGCAACATCGACCTGTTTATTCAAGAGTAATAGAAAACAATGAGTTCTGGACTTTGGAGGCATATTAGCCCTTGTATAAACGAAATCTTCATTAGTTTAGTAATTACAACATTCGGCATAAAAGCATCATTGGAAACTAAATGTTGACACCAGGATCTTCGAAATAAATTCATGCTAAAAGTGAATCCAGCAATATTTCAAATTCACCTGGTAAGCAGTGCGATGCAGTTGTGAACCTTACCCGCTTTTAAAATCTCATTTTAAAGCCATCTTAGAATGGTCGTGCTAAAGGAAATCGGAGTTTGAATGAATGCCAATTCAATAAGGAGAAAACAGATAAAGCTACAAGATAAGCAATGAAATTGTTCTCTTGATTTTAATATACCTCTAATTTGAAACATCTTGACTGCTCGGCAGCAAGTTGACCACGTATAGATTGGAGCTCCTAAGATGTAAACAGAATTTAGTGAGAAAATGTTTAAAGCTATATATACACTACTGTTTCCTAACAACTGAAACAGTCGAAGAACTACATGACCTGCCATTGTACGCATCAAGAAATTACCTTGTACAAATCTGTGTTTCGAGTCTCGGCTTCTGCTAGTTCTTGCTTTAGCTGGATAGACTGCAACTTCTCCTTGTTGAGTGATGATTCTAGTTCTTCCTTCTCCGCCTTGAGTCTAGCTATTATGTGCTCAGTATTCTCCTCGCCTTCGAATTTCTGCATATACTCTAAAACTTGAGCAGAAGAAATGAATTGACAATATAGTAAGATAAGACAAGCAGAGCATCTTAAAGCTTCAATACTTCTTAATTTTCAAATCAGAAGTGGTCAAAAAGTTAATATTTGTAGAAGAGTAAATAAATTAAAAATAAACTATTTGCTATAAATTTGCAATGCAAGACCAGAAAAGCAAATTTATCGGATAAATGCAAATGAAGCATCCGAGACACTAGATTTTGACTACAATTATGAAGGTCAAGAAAAAAGAAAAGGAAAGGAAAGGAAATTACCTGATGATAAGGTAACTTGATCAATTGAGTGGGTAGGTTTTTTTATTCTATTTTTCAGTATATGTGAAACAAAAAATAAATAAATAAATAAAGAGATGTAAATACCCCTACATACACATTTTTATTACCATCTCATTTTGATTTTTAAGAAATTTCACCACCTGAACAGGTGTCGGGAGTTTTAAGAATAATATAGATATAGGGATTAGTATTTGATAAACTGGCAATGGAAACTTTTTAACTCCACAAGTGGATTAAGAGTTTGCTATGTGTCTCACTTTTATTTTTAATTAGTTTTGTATTATATTCAAAGGTATGTGTCATCCTTTTAACACTGCTTGTAGATTCTGAAAACTCTGCTGGCAGTGTATAAGATAATTTACTTTATATCAGAAGATTTCAGCCAGCAGATTTCCAATAAACTTAAACAGGACTGAATGTTGAATGCCCTATCAAAATATTACATACCGTGGGCTCTGTGTCAACATTATCCATAACAATTTCTCGTATTTTTCCTTCTTGACCAACTTCAAACTCAGACTCCAAATCTCTAGTAGGATTTGTAGCGTTATGGACGGCAGAAACACTATCAGGAATGGGAGCCTCCAGTACCTTTGATTGCAAGGTTGACTTGTGACTTGGCTTAAGAACATTAACCTGGCAGCAAAACATAAAAGATCAAATAGGAAAGGGAAGAAGAAGAAGATGATCAAGAAAGTCATTAAGAGGCTAAAACTGTCTCCACCTCATTGTTGTAACGCCCGTTATATCCTCCAAAAGATATAAGTATATCTTCACCATTGAAGGAGCCCACAACCAGACTCAAGCCCTAGAATAAATCAGATAGTGATTTAAGACTTCAATCACTGATGGTGGAAGTTATTTGCTATTTATAAAGACCAATATACCACAACTACATGACTTTTTCATAATACAAGAGCATTGCCCACAACTAGGCCCAAAAAAAAAAAAAATTCCTCTTTCCATGAATGAATAAGATATTAACATTCCTCCAGCAGAGAAACACAGCTTCCAAAGTTTCAACTATTTTCATGGAACAATTTTATGAGTTAAGTTTAAAAACCACTGAAGATGAACATGATCAAAAAGTTATTAAAAACATCCAGTTAAATGATAATAATAATTAATAGAAGAATAGAATCATATGTGGAAAGTATACTTCATTTATATGCATCTTTCTACTGTTTCTTGTCAATTGACACTGAGAAGTTTAATCCACTGCAGCATTACCAGTATAGTTGAAACACATATATGAACCAATTCAAATTTAATTTTCCACATGCATAGCATTTTACAGCTCACAAGCATTTGTAAAATGTAAACTACCTCACTAGCAAGAGGAACACGTCCTTCAACCGATGCCACAACTGACCAAACGAGGGTTGACATGTTAAGGACAACAGTTTCTGATGCCCCTGCAAGAAAATAATGGGACAAACAATGATGATTAGGGAGCAGTAATAAAAGTGAGCTTTTTCACACAATCACTAGATCCCATCAAGATTTTTCTTATCTTCATATCAGATGCAGACAGTTGACAGTATGATAAAACTAAAACTACCTATATACTGGGAAAGTCCAGGTACAGGGAACAATAATAATATTCTATTTGATTTTGAAGTGAGACATTTACCACTTTTATTGTCTCCACCGCCAACAATAAACCAGCTTTCCCCAACAGTCACACCTGCATGACCAGCCCTCGGAGCTGGTATCTCACCTTGTTGTGTGGGTCTTGACCATTCCATCTACAAATCCAAATACATAAAAGGTAGATATACTAATTCCTCAGACAAGCACATAAAAAAACGCAGAAGTGTGATTATCTTACAGCTTGCAAATCAAAGACATGCAAATCATTGAAGCAAGTAGCATGTGAGCCCCCACCAAAAATAAGAAGGTAACGCTCTGCATGAACAGCAGCCGCATGATCAGATCGCGGTGATGGAGGAACCCCCCTGCATGACAATGAAGATAAACAAAGAATTAAGAGTTACAAAGGAATGTAAATTTCAAATAAAACTCAAATAAAAGAGCAATACAAGGATTACTCAAAACAAAAGAGCAATATAAACAAAAAATAGGGAAGAAGGGATTACTCAAAATAAAAAGGCAATATAAGGATTATATCGTGCTGTCTAGTACCAGACGGGTTAGATTCCATACTAATCTGGTTGGTAGAAACTAAGCTCAAATCTAGTATTAGAATAATAGAAATTCAAGTATGTTGTATGTCCAATGTCAATGCACCCCCAAAAAAAGTTTCATATAACATTTTTTGGTAATATAAAATTAAATAATTAACTGGAATGAAGTTGACCTAATTATGAACTCAATTTTGATCACGAACTAATCATATGAACCAGATTGAAATTCGAACATCAGATTCTTGGCTGGTATGATAAGTGAACCTTAATAAGGTCGACATTAACAATGGCTCAGGCCACTTGTGTTCTGCAACAGGATCCTAGTTCAAATCTAGCTCTTGAGATTTGGAAGGCTATAGAAGGACCAGTAGCGCATCATCAACAAAAAAAATTAGACATCCAATAACATGAGCGGAGAGATAGTGCATGAATAAATTTGCAAAAAATAATCTTACACAGCATCTATTTCATCCCAGGTCATCGTTTCTAAGTCAAGTATATGTAGATCATTCAAGAGTGTTCGCTTTGCATCCTGTCCACCAAATATCACTAAGGTGTTTCCAACAAGGGTCACAGATTGACCTCCACGAGAAACCTGCAAGGCACTTAAATTAGGGGAAAAAAACTCATGGCATATTGGGAAAAAAAATTCAAAAATATCAAAGAAGCTACGATGCACACATGCACAATTAACCTTTTGCTTCACAAGTTTTACCTCCAGCCTTTGTTCAAGCATACGAATATGTTTATAAAATTTCAGCTAAACATTGCCCAGCAGTCAACATTATTATGCATTCAGTTTTCAGTTTCTTAAATATCATATTCAAATGAGCAAGAAAGGCTAATCCATCAGATGCCACTCTTTCAGATAGATTAAAAAATTAAAGGCCGGTCTAATTCTTAGCGAAGAGCACGACAAACCACAAACCTGCTAAAATTTCTACATTTAAAGCTCATATTTTTAAATTGATAGAGCAGAAAGAAAGAAGTTAAGAGGAAGAACAAATAAATACCGGTGCTTTGCCATAAGTCTTCAACATTGACCATGTACTGGTTTGCAGATCAAATGCCTTCACTGCCATAAGAGTACAGGTTAACATAATAAGACGTCCAGACAAAGGAGAAGAACAATAGAATCTCAAATTATTTATAAGGTGCAGAAACAAGTACCCTGGATAGTTTCAGAAGGATCCTTTGTATGGCCAGCAATAGAAAGAAGCTTGTTCTCCCAAGGTATCTATGGGGCAAAAATTGAAGGGATAGAGAGACAGAGTTAAATGTAATAATCGCAGAAAGACAATCAGTATGAGTACAAGAATTTACAGCAAAGAGATTCTAAAGATATGTGCATTTTTTCATTAGAGAACTATGCTTTTGAGAAGTCAAAGGAAAATAAAAAGAAACTCAGTTCTTTACAAACCAATGAATGACCAGCACATGGGGCCATATTTACTGGAGACGCCGCTTCCACTGAGTTGGATCCAATCTTAGCTTCAACCTTTGACCATGTCCAACTTCTCAAATCTAGAACCTGTATCACTCCTCAGATTAGGGGGAAAGCTATCATGGGGAATTAGACTGACACATGAGTATACAAACAAGAATCCAAAGCTTATCAGAAGTACAGAATTAGATTTGAATTTTCCAGCAATGACCCGGAAAGTGAGAACTAAAATTTTGTAATATTTCATTTCAGGTCCAAAACCATATGGTAAACTGAATTGTATTAGAATATTACAAAAATAACTCATGGCATAAACTACTTGTGTTGAGTGTTGAGGTAAATGATTTACTTACATGAAGGTCACTTAGATAACGGCCATTGTGATTTCCACCATATATATACATCTTGTCCTGAACAACTACAGCTCCATGCTGACAAATAAGCATAAACATTCTTTAGATAAGGAAACATGCAAGAAGAAGAGAAAAGAACTGGCATTAAATGATGGAGATACCAATACCTCATAACGGGCTTTGGGGCGTTGACCAGTTACTGGAGGCAAAATCCATTTATCATATACAACAATGGAACCAAGGCCTTCCGATACAACATCTTTGTCCTGAGTTTCCATCAGGCTTCCATTTTCGGCAGAAATGGTCTTTGCCTCAGCAAAAGAATTTCCATTCTCGATGATAGGTCCAATACTTGAATTATGCTATGAACATGCAAACAAGTTGAGAAGGTAAAAGTGAGTACAGAGAACAAAAAACCTATCAAATACAAGCACCTTCTGTTAAGCAATTTGGCTTCTCTCATTCAAATTTTATGTACAAAAGAAAAAATTTATGTACTACTTCCTCAAAGTTGAGAACAAGCTCTGAAACAGAGTTATTGGCCCTTGAAGTCGCACCAAAACAGTGAAAATAACAGACCATGGGAACTGGTAAAATCACACAACTAAAACTATGAAAATAACAGCATACTCACATTCATTTGTACATCTATAACAGGCTCTGAAACAGAGTTAGATGCCCTTGAATACCATCCCGGTTCTTCTTCCTGAACAAGAAATCAAAGAACAAGGAATAATATAGAAAATAATTATATCAAACTATATTGATTCATATGCATACAAAAAATTCAGAAAATGTCATACCTCCAATATTTTCACAAAGAGACGCATAGCTTCTGTAGAAGCCATGTTTCCAAGCTGCTGCCAGCTGTATAAATAATAAAAAGCTTTATGAGAAGGCCAATTATCAAAAAGGAAGAAGAAGAAAGAAACTATTATGGACAACATCCACCTGACATACAATCAATTACTTTCAACCATGTAAATCCTCATGTTACACATGCATAAAAGCATGCTTATACGGCAGACAGAAAATTGGACAAATCTAGATCAGAAATATGGACAAATAAAGAATGAAGAAGTACTTCTTCATTCTTTTTCA
Source organism: Adansonia digitata (assembly GCA_029448705.1). Classification (NCBI taxonomy): domain Eukaryota; kingdom Viridiplantae; phylum Streptophyta; class Magnoliopsida; order Malvales; family Malvaceae; genus Adansonia; species Adansonia digitata. The sequence goes on along the minus strand of JAQSVH010000005.1, from coordinate 7,301,660 downwards.
ACTCTAACTTGAGCAATATTAGCTATGCAGAACAGTGCCGCAACATCACCAAATACTGAAACAACTAAAGACGTTCAACCCAAATATGTAACAGACAACTCACATCTCTCTGGATCAACATTGCTACCATTAACACAACTTTTAAGCAAATTAATCGAAACACTACCACTCTAAGGATAACCATATCAAACTAAAATAGTCACATAAACATATAACATGAAATTATCCCCAACAATAAGAAGCACCAGAAATTAAATTACACACAGCAGCAAATGAGCTTGCAGACCTTTTCCATTTGCCTTGTTCGACAGGACTCCATGAACTCGGTTTTGGAACATTACAAGGACCTACGGTAGCCTGCAAATCACATGATAGTGCAGAAAATCAGTAACGTCACAAAATATGAGCTTCCTATTTCATTCGATTATTCGAAACTGGAGAGATCAATATACTAATTGTCTTCAATTCGACTATAAAACCAGATCTACCAAAATTACTCTTAAGATGTTCCAAAAGTAAATATACAAATCATATACAAAAGCAATTTAATATACGAAATCCTCAGCTGAAAATCAGATAAACGTAACATGGCTGGAAATGCAAAAGAACAAAAACAAATCGATATTGTATTGGAGAAGGCTGGATCCAATGAAATTGAGAGAGAGAAGTGAGAATGGTGAAATCACCTGCTGGTATAAGGCGTAAAGGATCAAAGCGACGTCGTTTGAGAACCTTGAGGCGATGTCTTTGTTGTTGGAATTGGGAGATCCATCGAAGCCAGCGTAAGAAGCCGCCGCGTAGAATCGTTCCGGGTAAGCAAGGCCGGAGTTTGCCTTCACCATCGTCGCCATTTTTTTTCTTCTTCCCCTCGGTGTTTGTCTCGCAGGTTTTAGATTTGATCTGAGATTTATATACGTATCAGATTTGTGTGAAGTTTAAAGACTCGAGAAAACGTTTTTTCTTAGTGACAAGATGGCCAAATGTGAAAGATAAATCATCAAGGCAGTTTTTAAGGAGGTGTTTGGCCGTTGCGGTGTTGCCTAACCGGAAAATATAAATATTAATAGAAATTATTAAATGAGTAAAAATATTAAATATTAATATATATATATATGTATTCTAAAATAGGATTAAATATTCATTTGGTTTTATACTTTTGTTGGGTATTCAATTTGGTACTAAGAAAAAAGTTATCATCTTAATACTTTATTTTTATTCCGTCAAGTATATTATCTTTCACATTAAAATTATTAGTCAAATGATTACGTAGTAGTTTCATAACTAAAGAAAGCATAGCATATGGCAAAAAATTAAATCATTAATGTTGCATACATCATCATTAAAAAATCTTAAAAATAGAAAAATTTTTTTTTTTTTTGAAAATTTTAAGCTAATGTGATATTAGCTTTCAACAATTTATCAATAATATTAATTTAAAGTGTCAATATGTTTAATAAAATAAATGTTAAAATATTTAATTAAAATTTTTTTAATACTAAACTAAAAATTGAGATACAAAATTAAATGAATATTTAAATCACTAAAATATAGTGTTATTATTTTTATTTTACATTCATGTAATGTTCATAATTATTATCAAAATTAGTAGGTTTAGGCCATTGGGTTGCATTTGTGTTTAACAATAATGATTTTTTTTTTAAATTATAGTGTTTTAAGAGTGTAAAAGTGATTTAATTTTCCTTTCTTTTATTGTTTTTCTCAACAAAATGAAAAAAAATTACAACATAATTAAATTTTGATTTAAGATTCATTTGTGAGTGATGAAATTATTATTCTATTTAAGATTCATTCATGTGTTATAAATTTAAAGTATACGTCACTTTTATCTTCATTAATTTTCTTTTAATAAAAAAAAAGTAATAGGAAAATAAAATAGCGGGGATATATTTGTAATTTCGGACTGCTTTATTTGGGGCTGGTGTGGCGATTATGGTACGGCAGAAGTTAGCAGTTGTTCAGTTAATACTTTAGTTTAAGGCTCAACTTTCTTAAGGAGACGTCTGAAATAGCCAAGCAAAGCACCCTCTCCCCACCCCCCCCCCTGCCCCCCCACCAAAAAAAAAAAAAACAAAAAGAACACAAGGAAGAGACCAGAGTGGAAGCAAAGATAAAAAACAGGGCGATCCAATTACTGTTTGCTTGGTTATAGAAAAGTTCGAATTCTTCTTCCCCCTTTTTTTTATTACATTAATTTGGTCTCTTACTCTATCAAAGCCCTAGGTTTTTGACTGTTCTGCCTTCTTTCCTATTTTTTTTCCTTCAATTTCTTGGGGGGTTTTTGGTTATGTTTTACGTTGTTTTTACAGTTACTTCTGGGTTTAAGAATATGGATTTTCTTTTATAATTTTATATGATTGTTTGTTTATTTATTTTATTCTTACTATGTTTGATGGTGTGGCTTTTGGTTTCTTATCTTATTTATTTTCTTATTGTACAGTGCCACTCTTCTTTTTCTTCCTGGTTGACTTCATTCTTTTCTCTCTTCTTTTTTTTTTTTTGAATTATTGTTCCAATTCCAATAAGGGATTTGGAATTTTTTTTTTTGTTTCTTGTTGATAATTTGGGGGAATTGATTTTTTCTTCGTTTTACTAGTTTAATTGGCAATTCAGAGACTTTGTTTGACTGGTTTTAGGTTGAATTTGGGTGTGCTTTTCTGCTATTGGATTTGAAACTGAGTATCAAATGGATCATCCAAGATCAGGCTCTGGGAATGGTGAGGATAATGTTGGGATTCCGGACGATTTGCGTTGCAAAAGGTCAGATGGGAAGCAGTGGAGGTGTACTGCCATGTCTATGCCAGACAAAACAGTTTGCGAAAAACATTATATCCAGGCGAAGAGGAGGGCTGCCAATTCTGCATTAAGAGCTAGCCTTAAGAAAAAGAAGAAGTTGGGTGGTGAAACTGAGATGTTCGAAGATACAAAGAGTGATGACTTTGATGTGCCACTCATCAGTAGGAAAGTCGAAGACTATCCACTTCAGGTTTCCGGGAAGAAATATAAAGAGAAGGTTTCAAAGAATCAAATTCAATACTCACCTGAGACACCTCCTACGAGGAATCTATCCTCACGTAATTCTGCAAAGATGGAAGATGATTATCAAAGAGATGGCTCGCCTTTTGAAGAGAGTTGGAGGTCATACAAGACACCATCTTTTTCTGCTGCGGATTCATCCAGGAACAGATCATCACAGAGAAGCTATGATGATGTTGCTCCGGCGTTGGTGAGTTAACTTGCAAGTACATGGTATTTGGTAACATTAATATCATTTTCAGTCTTGTTATGGCAGATATTTTAGCCATGGGCATGATGTCTTGAAAAGGTTGTCGAGGAGGGGGGTGGGGTGGAGGCATCCTCAAGTTTAATGTTGCTTTTAAAGAACATAATACACACACACATACACACAGAGCTTTTGTAATGAAGCTGCTTCACAAGGGGGATCTTCCCATATATTAAAGTATGGTGGCACTATAGTTGATAGGATCACTAGTATCAATAAGAAAAAGGTGGAGAGAACAGTTTACTATCTTATTAGGTTCTACATCAAATGAATTGGTAAAATGAGTTTGAAAATTTTTATATAGTTAATTAATAATCAGATTATTATGATTCTCTTCTCATTTAATGCTATATGATGATTATTCCTCTGTAATTTTTTCCTACTCTTTTCTGTTTCACTATTTTACGTCACTGATGCTGATATTAACGTTTTGGTTTTCAGGGTGACACTGAAGATTCCTCTGAAGAAGTTTTCGTCGGGCAAACTTGTCATCAATGCCGGCGGAATGATAGAGAAAGAGTTACTTCATGCCTTAAATGCGATAAGAGAGGATATTGTGATAGCTGTATCTCTACATGGTGAGTTGAACTTGTAGGTAAACATGCCCTTATTTTTGTTCGTGAGCAAGTATTTATGCTTCGCTTATAGGTATTCGAACATCCCATTGGAAGAATTTGAGAAGGCTTGTCCTGCATGTCGTGGTTCCTGTAATTGCAAGGCATGCTTACGAGGTGATAACACGATAAAGGTATTTTCCTCTCTTTTAAAGTGGTTTGCATATCTAAGTAACAGATTTTAATATTGTAGTGTAATTGTCTAATTAATTGACATATAGTTTACTTTCAATGAGTGCAGGTAAGGATACGGGAAATACCAGTCCTGGACAAGCTACAATATCACTACCATCTTTTGTCTTCAGTTCTTCCTGTTGTTAAGAAGATCCATCAAGAACAGTGTTCTGAAGTGGAATTGGAAAGAGAACTTCGTGGTAAGATGCTCGTTGATTGGATGTTGTCTTAGCTCAAGTTTGTTCAGAGAATATATGTCATTCTGTAACCATTGTTATTTGCTTATGTTTTCCAGGAGCTGAAATAGATCTTTTTAGGGCAAAGGTGAACGCAGATGAGCAGATGTGCTGGTACCTAACTGCATTTACTAGCTATTCTAAAATAGTTCCATTTAGTATGGTTAATTTAATAGGTTGATATTTTTGGTCCTTTTGGTGAGGTTTACTAATTTGTTGTGCAAAAGTATGGTTAACACACGCTCATGCTTGTTGTTTTAAGGGTGTATAGTTCATAACTATGTCTTTTTTTGCAGCAATTTCTGTAGGACACCGATTGTTGATTATCATCGGCATTGTGCAAATTGCTCGTATGATCTGTGCCTCCATTGCTGTCAAGATCTTAGGAGAGCATCTTCTGTTGGTGTCAAAGATGTAGGAAATGAGACTGGTGAGAGAACTCAAGGCAAAGAAAATGCTATGGGAGAAGTGTCTAGAATGAAACTGAATTTCTTGGATAAGTTCTCTGGCTGGAAAACCAGCAGTGATGGCAGTATTCCATGTCCTCCAAAGGAGTATGGTGGTTGTGGTCATCACTCGTTGAACCTAAACCGTATTTTTAAGATGAATTGGGTTGCAAAACTGGTTAAAAATGTGGAGGAAATGGTAAGTGGCTGTAAGGTTTATGATGTTGAAAGTCTGGAAAAGACTGAATTGGGTAATCCCAGACTCTGCCAATGTGCTGACAGAGAGGTTAGCGATGATAATCTTTTATATTGCCCTTCATCTCAAGATATTAAAGCAGAAGGGATTGCAGATTTTAGAAAGCATTGGGGCAAGGGTGAACCCGTGGTTGTTAAAGACGTATGTGAGAGCTCATCTGTTTCAAGTTGGGATCCAGTGGCTATATGGAGAGGAATTCAAGAGACAGCGGATGAGAAAATAAAACATGAGATCAGAATGGTGAAGGCCATAGACTGCTTAGACCGGTCTGAGGTGGGCTTTCAGCACTACTGCTTCTATGGGTTTGATCTTGATTCCTCATTAGTATAATCAATATTGTGTGTTACATGATCTGGTTTGACATGATGTCAGGTTGATATTGAGCTTGGTCAATTCATCAAAGGGTACAAAGAGGGACGGGTACGTAAAAATGGTTTGCCGGAAATGTTGACGTTGAAAGATTGGCCTTCTCCTAGTGCTTCTGAAGAGTTTCTAATGTACCAGAGACCTGAGTTTATCAGTCAACTTCCTTTACTTGAGTACATTCATTCCAGGCTGGGTCTCCTAAATGTTGCTGCAAAATTGCCCCATTATTCCTTGCAAAATGATGTCGGGCCTAAGATTTATATATCTTATGGGACCTATGAAGAACTTGGTAGAGGGGATTCAGTATCCAATCTCCATATCAAAATGCGAGACATGGTAAGTTGCTTTTCCCCATCCTTTACTGTTTTCATGCATAAATTAAAATAAAAAGAAATTCCTTTTTCATTAATTATTGTTGTCAATTTTACTTTACAGATGATTATGCCCTTAAAGTAAGGACACTCTGCAACTGCAGGCTTCTATGTGTTTATTAATATTATTCTTATGTCTTAAAGATCTATCAAAGGTTTAAATCTCTGTTCCTATAGGATTTAGGTTTTCATTCTTTGCAATTTCCAGTCTATTGCTTTGTTATACATGCAAGATTAAGACTTGTTTGTTTATAATCACAGAAAGAGACGATTAATTCAATTATCTATTGATTCAAGAATATTCTTTTTTTTAGTGATTAAAATTAAATCTGTGTCTTGTTTGGTAAAATGTATGAATTGAAAGTTGAGGTGTTTGTCAGGTGTACTTGTTGGTTCATGCATGTGAAGTGAAGGCCAAATGTCAGAGGACAAAAATGGAGGACATAGAAAATTCCAATGGGGAATCTGAGGTAAATGAGTCCTTGGGGGATCCTGAAACAAGGTCAGATGAGAAGGGGTTACCTGATTTATCACTTGACGGACCTGATATGAATGATGAATACGAGGGCACATCTCCAGTTCTAGAGGATGAGAAAATGGAGTTCCAGGAAGCTGAAACTACCACGATCGCAGAGAAATCTGGGGATTTTGAACAGTTAAATGGGGATAAGAGGGATGTGGCTAAAAAACCTCCTGCAGGAGCTTGTTGGGATGTCTTCCGTCGACAGGATGTTCCAAAGTTAATGGAGTATTTGCAAATGTACTGCAAGGATTTTGGGAAGCCTGAAAGTGCATTAAGTGATTCCGTAAGTTTATGCTCTTAGTTATAGAAGCTAACTTCTAACATATTGCATAAAAGTGCATGTTGATGATTTTCTATTTTTATCTTCAGGTGACATGCCCTCTGTATGGTGAAGTGGTATACCTGAATGAGCATCATAAGAGGAAACTGAGGCAAGAGTTCGGTAAGGAGGATTGACATGAATTCCAGATTGTATTTGTCCTGGATTTTTTTTTTTTCACTGTCCTTTTGCTGCACATGAATGAAGTGTTGCAGATTTACGGACTAGTGTCGACTTTGTCTGGGAACTGTTCTAAATTTGTTATTCCTAATTGACTGAAAATATGGCTGTGATACCGATAATTTCTATGACCCAACCAAGTCATCCGGAAAAAAAGAATAAAACCCTCATGGTTGCGGACTAGAAGCTGGATAATATAACAACCTATTATTGTAAAAACTTTAGAAACCAATTTTCTAGCAGTTGAAATTGGAGTCCGGGTCAGAACAAGTTTTCTTTGAAGATCTTATTGTAATTTTTAATCCAGTGAAAATTTCACTATTATCTTTGTATTGGTAGTATCAAATCCTTAATATGGTAGATGATTAAGTGTAAGCGGTTGTTCCTTTTCTTTTGCAGGAGTGGTGCCATGGTCATTTGAGCAGCATTTGGGGCAAGCTGTCTTTGTCCCTGCTGGGTGTCCTTTCCAAGTGAGGAATCTCCAGGTAGGACTCTCTGATCAATAACCTTCCATCTTTCAATAAATTTTATGATTTTATTGTAAATCCTGCAGAGGATGTCGCTAAGGATGTCTACTGCAATAATCTTTTACCTTTTTTGAGTATAAAATTCCTCCGACGAAGACGCAATTCTGGCCTGGTGTTGTATAAAAGAACGGTCATACAATTCATGAACTTCGGATAAAATTTTTGCAGTAACTGATTTGAAGTTATGGAACAAATCAAGTTCTTCTATGGAAGCTGCATCATATCGAATGTAAATTGTAAAAAATGCATCCAGATTTTATGTAGCGAATGCATCTGTACCTTTTTGAATTAGTTGGCAGGATTGGTGTAACTTGATAGACTCAACTTTTATGTATTCAAGTATGATATCACATACAGAAGTTTAATATTTTGCTTTTATAGCTGTATATATTATAAATTGACCGAGTACTAACTTACTTGTTATTGAATTTTCAGGCCACTGTTCAGTTGGGACTTGACTTCTTATTTCCGGAAAGTGTGGGAGAGGCTGCAAGATTGGCTGAAGATATCCGCTGTCTTCCAAATGACCACGAGGGAAAACTTCAAATTTTGGAGGTCAGGCTAATGAAATTCTCTCGAGAGTATATCAGTGTTTTCTTTTCCTTGTACTTGTTAAATTCCTAGGATCTTTTTAAATCGTACAAGTCATGTATGTTAGACCCTAAACCCAGTGACTTTATTAATGTTACCTTCGTGTTCAAGCAGGTGGAAAAGATCTCATTATATGCGGCTAGTTCAGCTATCAAAGAGGTCCAAAAGTTGGTGCTCGATCCGAAGTAAGTAAATTTAGCCTTAATTATGTCTTGATCTTTATGTTAGCATTTCACATTGGAGACTGAAAAACAAGAATGGCCTCTCCCATTTGACCATCGTCCTTTTCGATATAAGTGCATATTCAGTTATGGATATGATCTTGTGGAAGTGTGGGAGCCAAAATGAAAAGCTAGAGCATTTTTTAGCTAAACCCCCTAAAAATGTTTCTCGAACCTATTAAATTTTCCCTCTTCGCTTCTGTTTGCTTTCTCTTTTGCTGAGTCAACTCTTTCTAATACTATCCCATTGCAGACTGGGTGCTGAGCTTGGGTTCGAGGATCCTAATTTAACCGCAGCAGTTTCAGAGAATCTGGAGAAGCTGACCAAGCAGAGACAAGTAACTTGTGCCTGAATTTCTATGTAGTAAAATGTAGTTTAGATATAGAAAATAGAGTTTCTTTGGTGCTATTGTGATTGCCTGCTGATGGAATTTCAGTTTATAAATGTATTATTTATATGTGATCTTCTAATTCTTACAGTAATTAAGGATTCAAGCCTTCTAATTCTCGACAATGTTAATCATGTTTTAGAGAAACATTTGCAGCTTAAATGCTATGGTTTAATGTACCAGTTTATATTTATATAACTAATGGCTGATCGGATTCCTAGCATTTCCCAGTTCAAAGTTGATTCTATCAGTTCCTTTCATCTCTAGGGCGTTGTCCTTTGATCGTCCGAACCGCAGCCTCTTCCACTTATTTCGGGCCTTCAAATGTTTCGATTCTATGAAAAAAGAAAAAAAAAGAAAAGAAAACAAAAAAAGCAAAGCATTATTAGGCCATTGGTTACATGTTCAAGTTATCTTGAGGGTGGCAATGGCACTAACATTGAGCTCCCCTCTTGAACGAGGCGGACCGTATGCAACAATTGGTTGGTTCACATTCTTACGGGGACTATCACCAGATTTCAGACTGTTTGTCGCAAGTAAATCGGCTGATCTCTCCAATCTCTCAGCTGCTCTATATAGCAACCTTTGATATGTGATGATTGGTTATAGGACATTTCTCCTGTATCATACTATGTATCAGAATTTAGTCGTCATTCCTGTTTATGTTTGCAACATGTAGGCACTGCCTGAATGTTGTGGCAACTGGCAAGTGGTGCAAATTTCTCCTCCGGAGACTTCCCTTTTGGTCACCTCTTGGGAATTCTCGTGTCCATTGGATGAATATATGTCATGTAGATTTTGTTTTACAGAGACATTTGCATGCAAGATACTGCTGCAATGCCATTTTGAACTTTGTTTAGGTGAAATTAGACTATAGCTTATTACCATATATAAGTTCAAGTCACCGTGATTGAAAATTTTCTGCTATCGACGGTCCAAGCTAGATGCTTTTGGTCTTTACAAATATTTGTCTACAGCTGTGAGAGTAAAGTGTGCTTTGAGCTTTTTTACGAAAAAAAAGTTATAATTGTTGAGATTTAAACCAAGATTTAACAGATGTTATCCCCTAAAAGTAGCTTCATAAGTGGATTGAACTAAACAAAAGTTCATACGAATGAAATTTCATTGATTTCTTATGACTAATTAAGCATGAAATTTTAGCTTTCAGTTCCCATGAACCATGTTCATTTGCACGAGGGCACGAGTTGATGGTTCATTCATCGAGGGACAAAAAAAAATATCTGTTGCATTTAAACCTTACTGAAAAATATCACAAATATTGAGATTCGTTTTTAAAGTGGGCAAATATCATAAGATTGCCGAGTTCCTTTGCTCCTTGCTTGCTTGTGCATTTGTAAAGAAAAAAAACCATATATTTAGCAATGATTATAAAGGCAAAAGCTAAAAAAGTTCTCTTTTCTTCTTTCTTTCTTTTTCGACCAACCTTTTAGGGAAATAATTAATGTAAATCATGCATGATCAATGATGAAATTACTCTTGATGACCAGCCGTGTGCATGCATTAATCCTAGAGAGGCCTAAATTTGCTTGAATTTTAGCCAAAATGCCTCCATGCTTGTTCTCTTTAGCTAAGAGCATTTTGCTTTTCTTAAAAATTAATCCATGGCTAAAAGTGACAAAAAGGAAGTTAATTATAGGCAAAGCCGTTCTATTTGGAGCTAGCTCCTTAGCTTACTTTAATTTTTAAACTTTCCACATTGGTTTCTCCATTACTGCATGTTGTTGAAAATGGCTCAAGCCTTGCAGTCTGGCTTGCTCAATTCCTCCAAACTGATCTAAATCTTGCTGTTGTTGTTGATGATGATGATGCCGTTTTTCAAGCAGATTCGCGGGTCTTGATCCTCCAATCCCCAAGAAATCAACAGTCATCATATCTCCATTGAAGCCTGACAGACCAGTACTTGCACTGCGCTGATCGTTCTCTACACTTTTCAACAATGCATTATTTTGATCAAAAACCCCTGAAAACATCCCAAAAGTGTTTAGTGGCACAGCTGAATTTTGAACGACCCTTCCATTTGCATTGAAAAGCTCAGCCTCAGACTGTATCTCTTGTTGGCCCTTCTGGATGAACTGGTTGGTGAATCCAGCATCATGATTTCCTAATATTTGTGATTGATAGTTCTGAGTTTGCATTGAAACAAACGATGGTGGCGCCATGCTTGTATTGAAACTTTTCCCCATCAAGGGTGAGTTTAGGCTACCAGCACTAGCAGCGGCACCCATTTGAGCTGCTTTTTGTAGCAATGCCGTGGCGGACATTGAGGCTGAACCAGAAAATAGGTGTCCATTTCCTTCGAATAACGTTGACGAATTCGCATTCAGTTGCAGGTGTCCTGCAGAAGTACCGGTGGAGAACATGCTTCCAGTAGCTATGCTTAAGGGCGCCTGTAAAGGTCGGTTTTTAGTGTCATGGCTGAATGGATCAGTAACATTCATCGCAGATTTGTTGGGATTATTGTTGCTGGGAATTGCAGGGATGAGCTGATCAAGCACTTGGCCTTGTAAGTTTGATCCCACATCCGCTACAATGCGTTGGCCTGCTCTCTTATTTTCTTCAGTTAGGGCATCACAGAAAGCTCTGTGGGTGATGAAACTGTCCCTTCTGCAACAAAAATATGAAAAGATATCAGATAATTAGTTGATCACTTTTTTTTTATATAAAGTGATCATATAAATCAATTGAATTAAACTTGAAATTCAATTGCTTGATCATAACAGAAAGAACACTTATTGAGAAAAAGGGTCAACTATTCAATTGTTTTGGACCACAAGAACATAGGGTTAAGTCATTGAACATTGCCCAACATTATTGATGTGATGATGGTTATTTAAAATGAATCGATACTATCAAATTTAAAACTATCTTAAACAACTAAAGTAAAAAGGAGTGACTAGGACTTTGAAATAAAATAACAATTCACTTAAGAATCCATGGTCAAACAAAGACTTTAAGCAAAGCAATCAAATTGGTATTAAGGAAATTAATTAAACTTCCTATCATCGACCCAAAGTAATATAATTCTGAATCATCTTTTTGTTTACATCAATTATCAAAGTGATAACATCCACTTTTAGTTCATCTGTTATACGTTACCCTAAATATTCTTTTTACAGAAAATATTCGTTTTTAATATTTATTTTTGATATATATTCGGATATAAATATAAAATATATAAAAAAATTCTAGCATATCCATATCAAATAATACATACCCATATTTAGTCTCAACTGATGTTATCCTACTAGAGTTTTTATATGCTATCCTATTGATATTATATATATACATATATATACATATATATATATACACACATATATATATATATATTTCAATGTAGATAAACAAACTTTTTTTCATGAAAACAAACCTGGAGAAAATGGTGCCACAGTCACATTTGTATTCCTTTGTGCCACAGGTCTTTGAATGAGCTTTCCAATCAGATTGCACTGCATATTTCTTCGAACACTTATCGCATTTCCATTTTTTCTCTCCATGTTTTCGACAAAAATGCTTCTTGATCCCCGTAAGATCGCCGAGAGCTCGAGCCGGGTTATGGTGGACGCACGAAGGTTCGGGGCAGATATAAACCCTTTTCCGGATCTCAGCGCTGGTTCTTTGCTTGAGTTTCCATGGCAGATTATGGCCTCGCCGGTGGAGTTGAAGGTTTTGGTCCCTTTGGAAACCTTTGTTGCAGATTTCACATATGAAACGGTTCGTCGCCAAAAGTGACTTTGGTGATAACGCAATGACTTCTGCATTGGGATCTGCACATAAAGCTCATGCAAAGATTATGTAATAAAAATAAAATATTTAATATTTAATACATGATAAAAATATAATGTAAGAAAAGACAAAGCATTCATCCACCTTTTTCTGTGACATTTTTCTGCTATTCTAAGCTAGCTCTAATGCTGGACCAATTCTTAATGAAAATCTTAACTTCAAAAAGTTCAGAACACCATTTTCGAAAGAATCTCTGGGAACATTATTTTGTTCATTTTCCATCATGTTGGTCGGCTATTATAACATAGGATTTTACTAACAAGTGTTCTAAGGTTTGGTTTTTTTTTTTTTTTTTTTCTAAAGGTCAATTTAGGGCAAACCAACAGTTAAAAACAAAACAAAGGCTTCAATAATTGAAACAACCCTTCAAACAACTTTAAAAGCTTTGATTCTTTACTTGAAACAGTTAAAAACAAAACAAAAAGGGGGAAAAAAAAAGGAGTGAGGGCAAGCAAACAGTTTGCACTGCAATGATTGTGATACCCAACCAATAATTGAAAACACCCTTTCAAAAACAACCTAAAAAGCTTCAATAATTCACCATTTTTTTTGAGACCCAGATTAGATCCAAACTATTCTTTGCTCAAACAATCTGGAAAATCGTCTTCATAATTAAATCAGTTTTAAAAAAAAAAGGTTTTCCTTATTGTTTGGATTCAAAAGAAGTATGCAGGCAAAGGATGAAGATGAACTTTTTCAGAAGAAAAAGAAATTCTAAATTCTGCATGTAAAGCCAAAACAACTAAGTTGAATTTTCTAAAGTAAAATGCATTTAATTTGCTTATATTCTGAGAACTTATGTCAGCTGGCAGAAACAAGAAAGAAGATGACAGAAATAAGAAGTTAAACCTAAAAGAGTTGGGGGAAAAAAGAAACTCAGAAAGAGGAAATTATTGAATTACTGATGTGATGATTCATGCATGCTCTACATCAGTAAACCTGTTAATTTAACAGAATAAAAACTTTAAAAAACCAATTATGTTTAACAATAATTAGAGAGATGATGAATTGAAGTTTCCAAAGTTTATTATACCAGGAGTTCCTGGAAGGTTTCTTTTCTTCTTAGCTGGTGGAGGCTGCTGGGGAGTGGCGGAGCCATTGCTGTTAGTTGAAGGCAAAGAGTTTGAGCCATGGAACTGATGATTTATTACTTGCTGATCTTGTTGTTTTTGCTGAACTTCTTCTGCAACAGTGTTGTTTTTACCCGAAGAGATGCTCCCTCCATCACCAGCTGTGATATTTGACATTGAAGAAACCAAAAAAAAAAAAAAAAACTTTAATTTAATAAAAAGAAACAACCCTTTTTTTTGTCTTTCTTTGATCTTTTCCTTCCAAATTCCAAATGACTTTCGTGTTCCTTTCTTTATCTTATTCCTAGTTCTTGGTGTTCATACACACAAGACAGAAGATTTATATGTTTATTTTAATTAAAAAAAACAAAATCAAAATAATAGAAAAAAAAGGCAGGAAATTTGGGATTTTGTTGTATCAAGAAACTAGGAAATTATTCTCCATCATTTATGGTGATGGAGTTTTTTGGCAGCACAAAGAAGAACATATGAATCCAAAACCAGCTGGCTGTCTTTGGCTGTGTATTACATAAATAAATGTCACTACCAGGTAATGTGTGTCTATATTCAACAGTGTTGGCTAATGCTATTTTCAAATGCCCCTAGCTTTCTTTAGTATTAATAAATTGCCCTTATCCAAATTTATTTTTATGTTGCATTTATATTTACATTTTATTTTATATATATTAAATATAAATATAAATATATGTACATATATATTAGTTTACTTGTATGTACGTAAAATATATTTATATATGAATATTTTAGAAAAAAAAGAGGTTTAATCATTCAAGTATACTGAAAATAAAAAAATTATTATCACATATATTAAAATTTTACAAGCGAAATTAAAAAATTACCACACGTTCTTAATCTATATTTTTAAAAATAAATAAATCG
>JAQSVH010000005.1:7251890-7265587 GCA_029448705.1 Adansonia digitata | reverse complement strand
TTAAAAAAGTAAACTTTCGATTTTTTTTCAACCAATGAGATTGTGTCATTTGTCACTAACATCAACACTATATTCCACATGTTACAATCTAATTGGTCTACGTCATCATTAACTAACTATGTTAGGGTGAAGTACCAACTTGGTTGACGGAATTATACTATAAGTATCAAAATAAGAATAAAAATTTATAAAATACCAAAGTTAAAAAAAAAAAGTAGTATAATTCGGAAGTTATTTTTTATATTAAACCTAACAGACACTGTGTATGAGCTAAGACCTAAACGCATTATCCAAACCCTGATTGAGCATTAGGTCCATGAGCCACCTTACCTAAACCATTGTAGAAAAGAAAGGTGGCCCAACCAAATAAAACTATTGAACCAGAGAGCCCAAAACTCAAGATTGGGTCAAGCCGGGTGCTAGCTAAACTAAATAGACGGGAGTCTGAGCGATTTAGAAGCCCAGGATGATGTTGGCAGTGACACTTGCGCTAAGTGGACTAAGTTCCATTTGACTCAGCCCAAAAATAGAAGTGTTGGCAGTCAATTTTTGACTTGTTTGAGCCAACGCCTTTCCGCAGCCCAATTCCTTTTCGGTTTCATAGCTATGTTATTTCGATTTTTTATTTTTTTTAGAGTATCCGTGTACGATACTCGCATTCGTTATATATCCAAACATGGCTATAAGAATATGAACCTCAAAGAACCCTTCAAATACATGAAAAAACTTAATAAAAATTTGAATTTGCTCGTGTAAAACATCCACTTGTATCCAACATTTAAACCCAAGTGAGTAGCATAGCTTCTTCATAGAGCATCATTTGCTATGAATCATGAAACCATTCGTTCCACAACAATTTCCGTTACATTCAATATGCTAATGACTATTGACATGGGGAAGCAGTTGAAAAAAAAAAAAAAATCATCTCAAGCATTTCATAAACATTTGCACTAAAAATTTCTTCCTGGTATATAGCTTCTTAAAACTGTGAAACATCAGGAAAGGTTAAGAAATTTCTCCTGACAAAGTATATTTCCTTGAAGAACAATTTAGAAATCACCAGAATCATCTACTTATAACGGACACCATATATTTTTTTACCTTTATTATTCCAACTAGCAAAGGGAGCAAGCAAAAAGCATTCAAGCAATTTGGAAAAGAATCATCTATTCCGATCAATAGAAGCTTCTATAAATCCCCAACCATCATCAATATTTGGTCCTACCCAATAAACCCTAATAACGATACGAGTACAAGAACTTACATTCAAACCACATGAAACAAGTTCATCAAAATGCTTTGACAAGGTAGTCTGATAAAATTCACCAGTGACAGAAAATTTGCCCCTATTTGAGCTGCAAGGGGCCAGAAAATAGGATGCTGCTAGAAGAAATTTGTAATATAAGGTTAAAAAAGCACACACCAACGAGGGAATGGCTAAAACAAACACCCCAAATAAAGCTGAAGATAATATTCTCAACATAGCAACAGTCGGATATCGATTCATAATGTTAATCTTTGGCTTTTACCTACACTTATTTTTGTTCTTAACACAATTATTCTTGCAAGTCAAAGTGGTACAGGACAATGCATGTGAAACATTTGCTACTACAACTTCTAATAATGGCATTGCAATCACTTGTAGACATTCTCGTTCATCTTATGGATGCTGGTTTCATTTTCAACTTCCTATATTACCCTTTCTGAACAACTTATAATGAAAGAAAGGCCTGAGAAAATGTAGTATGCATTTTAAAATTGGCTAAAGAGGATGAGATGGCGAGAGTAAATTAACAATTGATGAAAACTTGACCTTGGATTCTAGTTTCAACATTTTCGACCTCGATAACAGTTAAATTTCAGGACCCTATCTCGCCATCTATATGAGCTTCAGCATTTGAAAAACTACTAAAATATCAAGCCAAATCTATTGAGCTCAAGGCCTCTTCAATTCCATAAACAAGGCAAATAAAATGCACAAAAAAATTTTAAGTTTCATCAAACAACGATTTCCACTTTTATGAATTTAAAAAGTAAGAAGTTCATCAGCAATTCAGCATTCAAAGAACAACCACAGTCCATAAATTACGTGCATTTCTATAGTAACTAAAATTCTAGCCTAAACCAACATCTAAATTCATTTTATTTTACATGTTATATTTTCAGAACTAGTTTACTCTTATAAAAATGATTCAGAATTATATAAAAAGAATCACGCTTTCAAGGTTCCTGAAAAAAGAAAAAATGAAGGGTCTGCAAATTAACCTGTTTTGGTGGTTGCCAGGCCTGGAAGTCTACTGATTTCTTGGGATTTCTACCCTGAATAAAAGTTAAAACAAAAATCAAAATTTTAACCAAGAAAAGCAGTTACAGTGTTTCTTAGAGAAAAGATTATGCCTTGTTTCAAGTGAGAATTTAGCTAGACTTTGAGATTATTCACTTTCAACAACAATTCATTACAGGGAGAGAATTTTGAGGGATGAAAGAGGTTTGGGCTTTGGAAGAGGGGAGTTAATCTTAAGGAAACTAAGCTCACCATTGAAACTTACAGTTGCGAGAATCGTACAGAGTCAGAGAGGCTTCAGCTGGGTTTAAAAACATCAAAAGAAAAACGATGTTTCCAAGCAAGAACTCTCTGAAACGACACCGTTTATTGATTTTACAATGTCGTTCATTCCCCTTTTTAAGTAATAAAAAGAAAAAAACAAATCTGCTGCTGTTCAATGTTTTATTTCAAATTTAAGTCTTAGTCTTTTTATTATAATTTTTATAAATTTAATTATTTAATTGTATTATTTTACAATTTTTTATTCAATTAATAACGAGATTTTTTTAAAAAAATATTAATATGGTTGTTGATTTTATTGATATAACGAGTTCTGTCCGTAAAATTTTTCGAACAAATTATTTTATCAGTTTCTATATTTATACTAAGATATGAATCTAATTTTCGCAATAATTTTAACATTTTTTTATATATATTTTTAAAAATTTTAAATTTTAATTTAATCTTTAAAATATTAAAAATATCAAAAAAAAAAAATTTGGGGGTCTTTTAAGATTCTAAGGATTAGGCGAGACCAATCCTTCAGATTTCTAAAGGTCGACGAAGTCTACCCTAACCATGAAAATAGGACGTAAACGAAGCATATATATATATATATATATATATTCATAAATTATTCAAGTTTAGCTTAAAAAGAATTTAAATTTAATTATTATTAATTAGTTAAACTCAAACTATTAAATGAATATATTTTGAATATCTTAATATTTGAGTAATGAATGGATTTAATAAATTTTTATTTTTAATTAATATTAAAAAATTTAAATTCTTACTTAAAATTGAGCCTAATTGAATAAATTTTAATAATTTAATTTTTATGAATTTTAATTTTAAAAATAAACCTTAATAAAGCATAAATCAAACTTTCAACCTTCGATTTAGAGTGTCACTCAGCCAATTGCAGTCTAATTAAAAGTATATATTTTTATTTAATTCGATATTTTAAAATATATTTTAGTACTAATAAAGAATGCCACCTCAGAACTGTAATCGCTGACTCGAGAGTGACAAAAGCTGGCACTTTCCCTTTACCTTTAAAACTCTCTGTACCAACACAAAAATAAATAAATAAATAAATAAAAATCTCTCACCGAAAACAGGAAAATCAGGTTTTTTTTTTTTTTTTTGTTTAATGATTTCTTTGGTAGTAGTCTTTTCAATTTTCATGTCTTAATTGTTCTAATGTTTGTGTTTATCAATCAGGATTTTGCAGGCTTTTTAGTTTTTCTGCTTATGTACAGAGTGTTTCTGATGCCTTTCTTTTTATAGAATTTAACTCCTTGTTTCTTGATTTTGTTTTAACGTAACTCTTATGTTTTTCTTGCTAAATTTTGTGGGTATTTGATTTTCTTTTTCTTTGGGTTTTTTTCCAATTATTATTATTTTTGTTAATTAGAATGGTTGGTGAAGATACTTTGCAAGTATATCTACTTACTAATGTTTTTTTTTTTCTTGCCTTACTACTAATATCTTTTAGACTTTTACTCTCTCTCAGCTAATTGAGTGTTTATTTTTCAGATTTGGGAAGTGAAATAGTTTTGATCGTATGCCATGAACTTCATGGTTGATTCGGTTGTTCTTTCTTGTGATTTCTCAAAAATTTTCTTTTTCTATAGTTTGTCTTAGATGTAATGGTGGAAAAAGAAAGAAATTTGATCCCCAATCTCATGCTGCTGTGTTGTTCTGGTATTTTAAAACGTAAATAACGTCATTTAAAATTGAGTGACATTATTTTCATGTAATTAAGATTTACATTATTGAGATTGATGTGTTACTTATGTTATTTTCTTACCTATGTTATCTTGTTAATGAATAAACAGTGAAAAGTATGATCCTTGTTCATTGATTTTCGTAATTCATTGCTCATATATAATGTCTTGCAAATCATATAAAATTGGTTGAAACTTGCTTTTGGTGAATTGTACTATCATCTATTGGTAAGCATAATGTGGCAACGATGGTTGCGCAGATATTTTTGAAGTTAAGACGCGAAGAACAGAAACATGATTCTAAAGTACATACCACTAGATGAAGGAATGATGATAATGGATGAGGCGATCATCAAGGCAAAGAAGATTATTGAAGGGCACCCTGAAACAAAGTTTTCTGGAGAAGAATACCAGAGGTTCTATGAGTATCCTTTGTTTTATATGAGGTTTTACTTCAATTAAATTAGCCTTCTTCAGTATCATCCTACACAGCCGAGGTTAGCGTTATTAACGGAAAAATGCCATCCTTCACAATTTCTGTAGATGTGTTTATTTCATGTGCACTTACCACAGCTCTAACGAGAAAACAATGCAACTTTATGAGAAATTCAGAAACAGCTTGGAAGAGAGCATCTTTTCAACAGTAAGACATTTGAAATGTCTTGAGATTTCTTTTTGACATCTTTGAATGTGTCAGTTGTACATGCATGCACTACTTATATCATGCTGGTTTGTCTTTTCTGTTACATTCTGAACTCATTTGTGACATGTTAGTGGCTTGAGAAGTAAATAACTATAGTATAAAAAGGTTGATACCCCCAATATTCTTTTACCTGTTATTTTGTATATTTGCTTTAATCTAGACTTGCTTATGGGGTGCTTGTATTTCCCAATACGGACCTCCTTTTTAAATGGCTAGGGAAGCTGTAGAACCTCAATGTGGATGTACGTAGAACTGCAGACAGAATGTTAAATCGAGTGTGGATTTATGCTTTTGCTTTTCCTTTTGGCTCTCAGGTACTGCCAACTTTAATCAATAAACAAGGTGCAAATTTGTTGAGAGAATTCGTAGTCATATGGTCTTATTATAAGCTGATGGCAAGGTGGTTATGTAGATTCTTTGAATACCTTGATCGCTTCTTTATCCCTCAACATATCGAGCTTGAGTCACTAAATGGCATCTCTTTTAGTTGTTTCAGGGATCTGGTAAGTGATGATGTTTATTCTTGGGAGACGTTTACCTGAATATGTTTTCTTGAGTAATTTATGAGTGCTTTCTAAATGAAAAACTTTTAGAGTAATTGCTATTCTTTTTTGGGTCTAATATAAATTTCAGGTCTTCAAGAAGTTATATTCTGGATTCATCGAGGCTGCGTTAACTTTGGTAATTTCCATGCGCCTGCCTAACCTAAAAGTTTTAATTTCCTTCTTAGTGGAATTTGGCTCAGTCCGGTTTTACATGCAGATCAATCAGGAGCGTGAAGGACTACAAATTGACTGTGTCCTTCTGAAGAATGTCTTAGATATCTTTGTGGAAATTAGTGACTACAGAGGGTTTAACTACTATGAAGGTTTTGAGCGAGTCCTGCTTACACAGATCTCTGGTTATTATTCTCGATTAGCTTCAGAGTGGCTTCGGTATGACTCATCGGCTGAATATGTTCAAAAGGTGTTTTGTTGTCAAATTAAGTACTTTTCTTGTGTTCATTTAAATGCTATTGACAATATTAACAGGTATATGTTCTCTTGAACTTTCTAGGTCTTCTGGTGCTTGAATCGGGAGAAGCAAAGAGCTAGTCAGTACCTGCATCCTGACACAGAAGTTAAGATAGTGCAGGTATAAGCAATAATTTTGAGCTGAAAATTTCCTTTTCTCCTCTTTTTATTGGCTATATCTGACTATGCTTCCAAATGAAATCATTATTGATGAACTTAACGTGGTTGTGCTGGAGCTTCTGGCTGTATTCTTGGCATCAATATCAGGGATTTAAATTCTGGTCGCAAATGCATTTTCTGTCATGTCAAATTTATTTTGGTTGCTAACGTAATAAATGTTATTGTGGCCAATTGCGGAAATATTGGCCATAAATGTTGGAGGTGGAGAAAGCTGAAACCGCGAAATAACGATTGTAACATCTGTTGCGGCCGCTATTTAAATCCCTAATCAATATAAACCTCATGCTTGAGCATGTTTAACAATGGTGTAAGCCACAAATCCGTGCTCTCTCTTCTGGGTTTCAATCTTTAGTAATTTGGAAGATGTCCATTTCCCTTTTTCGGCAATTCATATTTGTCATGGTTGGTAAGTGTATATGACAACTGAATTTATTTGAAAGTTTCTTGATTAAGTTTGGGCTCTCCATTTGGTAACTGCTCGTCAGAAACTGGATATGTTATATAGAAACTCGATTTTAGTGGGAACAGATTCTGTCACCTATATCGCATTAGAGATTCAGAGAAATGCCAATAACTCTATCTTCTATGGTTTCCGCAGGTTGTCAGATATCACTTGCTGGATCAAATTGCGGATAAACTGATGGAAAAAAAGCAAGCTGAGAATTCTGGCCTGATGACAGATTACCAGGTGCCAATAAATCTCCGAATGAGTAACTTTATCATTGTTGTATATGCCTATCCTATTATATTGGTATTATAATGCATGTAAGTGCACATATTTGCTCCAGATACTTTTAGTAGTCTTTGGCGAGGCAATCTCTTGGATCATAAGTGGGCTTGAAACTGGAAGTTTCAGGGTCTTGGGGCATAATCATATGATTTTATGAAGTTTATATGCTTAGGTTTGGATTCTTTGACCTAGTGCTTACTATTGCAATGTTCCTGGGTCTCCTTGCGATTCCAAGCCAAATGGATGACTGAAAAAAAAACTAATATTGTGTGTTTAACTTTAGTTTGCAAGATTGCTACATTCTATTCAGCCTCTGTCGGTGGTGTAGTCCAGTGCGGTGGGAATTTATTCTCACTGCACCGGAGCTAATTTCTCACCGCATTGGAGGCCCGGTTGACGCCAAAATGCCACTGGTACTTTGCGGTCCAGTGTTGTTTTAGACCAAAACAGGGCTCTGGTGTGGCGAGAATGAATTCCCACCACACTGGACTATGCATCTAGGCCTTAGATTGCTGAATTATGCAACCATGGACACCTTGCTCATAAAAATTAGAAAGAACAATGTGGTAAATGATGATAGTATCCTGCCATAAGAGGACTCAGTGGGCTTTCCTTTAATGGATTCGCATTTTTCTGGTGACACCCTATCGAAGTTTTAGTTTATATCTGCTATGCTAGTGACACACTATCAAAGAGTGACATCTATTAAGGCATTCGAGAAACCGCACCATAATTTGTCCTCTTGTTGGATGATTTTTCTGCACTGATTATTATTTTGATGCATGGCATATATGGATTGCTTATAGGAAATATTGTCTAAATGCGCTGGCATGACCCTTCAAGAAGGAAGTTCTTCAACGTCACCGGAAGAATGGCTCTCGAACTTAATGGCAAGTTCAGCACATATATGCTAAATTCGTGTGGAGAACATAGTCAACTTATGATTGTACAAATTACTTTGATAAAATATAGTCACCAACAGTAGAGCCAGTGCTTCAAGCTCATTAATTTTCTTTTTGCTTTTTTTTTTTAAGCCAAAATTATGCTTCAGCTGTTCATTAGTTGATTAGTTGAATGAAATTAAGATGCTTGTATTTTGTTTTTTGCTGCCGCCGCCAACGGAGTCGGTTCTGGAAAATATCCAAGGCACTCTGCTTCAGCCTTTTCATTTGCTGTAATGTAAAACCAAAACTGATCTATTTAGAATCATGTATGCATTGGGAATGTGTTATGCCAGGTTGTTGGCTGTTTCATTATTTCACAGGAGGGCAAGGCTTCCACCAACTCATCCAGATTGAAAATTTTGCATGTTGCTTTCCCTAATGGTTGAAATTCTAAAAATAACCTCTGTTCTACGGTCACTATTATTTGAATCACTGTTGAAAAACTGGGCTGGCTGGTCGAATTAGGAATAACTGTCTAGTCTGGTCCAATATATGTTATAGAATCGAAAGTTAACCTTATTGGCTTAATAGCTTCACCATGAATGCATCTTATTGGAAATTATCTCCTGCGTGTGTTTATTGTTTTATTGTTCTGATCTACATTACTTCAACTTTTTGTTTTTCTCAAAGCATCCATGTTCAACATCCTTATTCAATAAATATTTAAAAAATTTATAAAAAATTAAATATATTTATGTTATATACATATTTATATTCGATACTTACAATCATATATAAGTATCATGGGACTTAATTATTGTTAAAAGTTTTCTGTCATTGTGATGTTTCATTTGGTTATGACTAAAAGTTCTATAATTACTCAACAGAAGTTTCAAGGAAGCTATCTAGCCATGATGTAAATTTCGTATAACCCAACTTTACGTTACGACTAATATGAGTATGATCTTTTTTATATATTTAAAAAATTTTATTTTTTTTATTTATATCTGAATATATATCAAAAACAAGTATCAAACATTGATATTTCATGGAGAGTTTAAAGTAACATAGGGCTTAATAGCTTCACCGTATAAGCTTTTTCTTAAAGTATATTTGATATATACCCGATATAGATATAAAACTATAATTTTTCAAAAATTAAAAAAACTTAAAAAAATATATATTTATGTTATATATTCTTATATTCGATAATTAAGATTTGATTATCGTTAAAATTTCTGTTACTGTGATGCTTCATTTTTGTCCTGACTACAAGTTATATAATTACTTCACAGAAGTTTCGAGGATGCTACCTAGGCGTTGGTAATTGAAATTTCCTGTAACCCAACTTTATGTCTTTTCAATTCTTCCCAAATACCAAACTGTGGAACGTATCAGTCTATTTACCGGTTAGACTTCCACATTTGCAAGCAATAAAGATTGCTGTAGGTTTTCATTGAGCCAAGATTGGATTCAATATGCAAAGGTTATTGCTCTGAGTTCTTGGATCTTCTGCTTCCTTTGATCTTGAATTCTTTGATTTGGTATCGAAAAATCCCAGGTGAGTTTTTCTTTTTTCCATAATGCTTTCATTTTCATTTTTTTTTTACAGCTTTGTTGTTTCACTTTTATCAGTTCAATGCATCTTATGCTTTTTTTTTTTGGGATAAAATTTTCAGTATGAAATAACTTTGATTAACTCAATCCAGTTAATACTAACTAGTTTTTACTTCTAAAAAAGAAGTCAAACCCAAAGCAAAATCTTCGCATAGGATATCTAGTACTCAAATGACATGAACTTCTTGATTTAAGGTTGTTGGACTGTGCTCATTATGAGAGACTGTCATGCTTTGAGGGTTGGAGCTGCTGTTATGATTTTGTCCTTCGAGAAAAATACATCTCGATTTAGGGAAGGATGATTCTTTGCTTTATAAAACCACAAGAAAAACGGTTTCATCCACTATGCACGACAATAACTCATAACAATTGCAGTGCCATAATCCTTGTATTAACAAAATTAATGAGAGCGATGAGATCCAGTTTTACTGTTGGGTTTTTTGATCGGACCTTCTTATGTTGCTTTGACTTCTAATTTTTCTTGAAATAACAAATATCCGTATCCGATATCCACACCCGAATATGAGTAACAGAGGGGCCTCTACCTACATATTCAAGGTCCTTACCAGTGCAGCATCAATGTTGTGTTAGCTTTTATTGCTTTGCATCAACCTGAAACATAGTTTCTTTTTTTTTTTTTTTTTCTTTTTTCAATCACTTTGCTTTTAACTTTACATGATATTTTATAATAATATATAATTCTACTGTTAGGCAACATGATTTCATGTTTAAAAGTGAAGAAACAAGACAAAGATGAGATTGAAGTTGATGAGACATTTTTCACTAAAAATGGAGGGGCTTTATTAGAAGAGCTTATTGCCTTCTGCAATGGCAGATCTAATCCTATCCGCCATTTCTCTGCAAAAGAGCTTCTGACAGCAACAAACAACTATGATACAAGCCAGAGTTTTGTCCAAGATGATGGTTATCAATTGTACAAAGGCTCCCTGAAAGAACGTCGAATTATTGTAAAGAAGTATGACGTTGACAATAGCCATTCAAGGGGTAAATTTGCAGCAGCCAACAACCCTTACAAAGACATTGTCCTCGGATCACAAATGAGTGTTCACAAGAATGTCTTAAAAGTTTTAGGATGCTGCTTGGAAACCCAACAACCAACTGTTGTCTACGAATTTGTTGGAACAAAAAGCCTGTTCAAATGTATCTCTCAGTCTGCTACTAATGTTCAGCCACTGCCATGGAAATGCAGGCTGCAGGTTGCAAACGATGTAGCCAATGCAATTGCATATCTCCACACTGCATTTTCTAGACCAGTTATTCATCGAGACATTAAGTCATCAATTATCTTATTGGATCATAACAATGTTCCCAAACTGATCGATTTCGGACAATCTATATCGATTCCCGAAGGCCAGTCATTTGTAGAGGGTTGCTGTACAGCAGGAAGAACAAATTTTATTCCCCCAGAATATCTATTAACCGGTTGTGTAACTGAGAAGGTGGATGTCTATAACTTCGGGATGCTTCTGTTTGAGTTGTTGACAGGACTGAAGCCATCTTATGACTTGTTTATGGAGGGGAATGTACTGCATAGCAAGATTCGCAGTGCTGAAAAGCTCGGTAACGTTGTTGACTGCAGGATAATGAATGAAGGATTTGAGATGGAGCAGTTGCTAGGTTTTAAAAAGCTTTTACTTAGATGCATCTCCCATGATGAAGATGAGAGGCCAACCATGATCGAGGTGGCCAAAGAACTCAGACTTATTGATCAGTCCATCACCTTGTTATAGCATATAGCTAGTACTGCTAGCCCTATCATTTAAGCCATTGAATTATGAAACCCAGCCGCCTGCCTCCTGGGGAAATTTAATTTGAGTCAAACAGATGTATGCTATATTACTCAAACATTGTTGTGAGTGACGGACTCGGACAATATTCAAAATTTTTTTACAGATTGTTTATATATATATATATTTAAAGAATTTTTGATAGATTATATCTGTATATTTGAATTTGTATCACAAGTGTCGGACACGATAGATGAGAGAGTTGGAGTGACATAGAATGTATGGACGTGATTTTAGCACTTTTTGGATTGTAACAATTTGAAGCTGAAGCACCTTGAAAAGCCTGTATGGCAAGCCTTTTTAAGTGATGAAGCAAAATCAAAAGCTGATCGACGAAATCTGTGGACAAATGGAGGAAAAATGAAATTTGCGACAATATTTTCAACCAAAATCTGAAAAAGTCCATTTAAAAGACACTCAAACTTTAGGGAATGCGACCAACGCCCATGTTTTTCACTTTTCATCACTCAACTCCTTGAAAGGGCGAACGACCCATTGTAAGAGAACGCTCTTACAACCTGAGAAAATGCTTAGTCATAGCTAGTTTCCGTCTACGTTAGTTCTACCTTCAAAAAGTATCACGTTCGAGTTCAACATCTATATTTGATCATATCATATTTTGCCCATTGGATTATGCGTTGGAAACTTTATGAGTTACAAAAGAAACAAAACTTCATTAAATGAGTTAAATACTACTCATTAAATCACCCCATGGTTTTTATCATGGAGTGCAATTAAGTTAAATAATTTGGTTTATATACAAGCTCAGTTAAGTCTAAAGATTTTTACGGCAAACTAATTAATTATTATTATTATTATTATATTTAAAAAAAACTTTTTGTTTATTTATAAATATAAATATGTTTAATATGTGTTTTCTATTTTTCATTTTCTTTATTCAACATCAGATTCTGTACTGAGAGGCAACAAAATCTGTTGAAGATCAAACAAATGTCAACTTCTACATAATATTTATCTATCAAAGTTGGGTTCTTTTTTTAACCCTTTTTTCAAGCTTTCCTTTTTAATCCTTAATTTTTCTTTTTCCGAAATTGTCCACTGAAAAACCTACTCTGTTATCTTCGCCAAAGATTCATTGTTTTAGGGTTTTGGGTTCGATTCGGTGTCCTTTTTTTTTTGCTTTTCAGGTCAGATCAGAGCTAGAAGTGGGGGAATTTTGATAATCCTGTCTTTTGGGTGGGAATTTTTTGACAACCGTTTGATTTATTGACTTTTGGGATTGAATTTATTGATTTATGGAGTTTTTGATTGGGCTTTGCATGTACAAGATTGTTGAAGTTTGAGTTGAATTTACAGGTTTTCTCATTCGAAGATTTTAGGGTTTGGTTTTATTTGTAATAAATAGGGAAAAAAGTGATCTTTTTTTGGGTATGGTTTTGATTTGGTGGCTTTTAATGTATAACCACTAAGGGGTCCTCTGCTCTTTGTTGTAGAGGATCCCTATTGAAAAAAATCGAAAAATTTATGATGTAAAAGTTACCAATCTTGACCAGTTCAGGTGAAAGTGAGTAAGTGCTTTTAGTAGCTTAAATTTTAGTGCTTTCGTGTTGAAAAAGAAAAAAAAAAAAAAGAGAGAAAAAGCCTAGTTGGAAATTTGTTGAATTTTAGTTTGCTGGATACAAACTCTGAGTAAATTGTGGAGGAAATGTTCGCTTCTGGTCCAGAAACTGGGCATGGAAATAGTGGAGTTTTAGGTCCACTTTTGATTCCAGTGCGCTTCGTCTGGCCTTATGGAGGAAGGAGAGTGCTTCTCAGTGGCTCCTTTACTAGGTTAGAGCTGAAAAATGATCAAAATTTTGGTTTTTATATGGCTTTCTAGACGTACTTATTAAATTTATTATATTTGAAGAGTGTTCAACTAATTGAGGTTGGAAATTGCTATTCATAGTAACATTTTGTGCCTAGGTGGTTGGAGCAAATATCGATGTCTCCAATGGAGGGTTGTCCAACTGTATTTCAAGTTATTTGTAGCTTGAGCCCTGGATACCATCAGGTTAATCAGATTTTTATGATCATTATGTATAATTCAGATCGGAAAAAAGTCATATTTGGAACGGAATTCTAATTGATAATGTTATGTAGTGTTATTGGTTTTGCTAAATGATTGTGTATGTTTTCAGGTAAAATCTTTGGTCCAGCCTGTTCTATAAATCGGACCTGTTTAAGCTATGTAGTCCTGTTCTCTTGTAAAGAGCATTTGAGACTAAATTTTTAATCCTTCCTCACCAATTGAGTAATTGTGAAGTGACACTGATAATTCATTGGAAGTAAATGCTGCAAGTATTTTTCCATTTTGTTAATAAGATCCTACTTTAGTTATTGAGTCCTGCATCCTAAAGATTATCCTGGATTTGTGGTAATGGTAAACTAAGATCATTAATCTATAGCTTCAAATAGCTCATGTGCTGCTTTACAATATGTGTTGACATTTTGTTATCATACAAATATCACCATTTTATCATAATT